>SNQJ01S0007762.1:50642-72979 GCA_010110895.2 Picea sitchensis | reverse complement strand
CAAGCCCTTTATTGCCTTTATTCTTTCTTTTCTTTATTGCTTTTTCGTTTTTTTATTTCAAGGTCTAGCTAGAGGACACTGCCTTGGCGTGGTGACTAGAGCTAACAGTTTTACCCACAAGCACTTTCACAGAGATGATAAGGTTGGCTCGGGATGAGACCCCCTTTCCCTTGGCCATGCAACCAAAGGTCACTGCCCTGGCGTGGTAACCAAATAATGGCAATGTCATACTGCTAGGTACCCATGAACATAATAGGCTGGCTCATGATGAGACCCCCTATCCTCTTGGCTAGGTCTTGTTTTGTTATTTTTCTTCGGGTCCCTCTTCTTTCTTGCTAAGAGGCTTTTTATTGCCTTCTCGAGGATCCCTGGGCAAGGCATCTGTAGGTTTCATTTTTTATGGCTTTTATCTTTTACCAACTGCTTTTACCTTCTGGGCCTTTAGGCCCTTCTTCCCACGAGATAAGGTGTAACCCCACAAACAGATCATCCTAATGCCCGGACTAGGGGAATGGGGCAGATGAGAGGGAGATAGGATGTAAAAGTGATGATATGATGGGAGCAGACGATGGCTCTTCAGAAATCCCCCGGGTGGCAAACCAAAACCTATGGGTACAAGCTTTCTAGGGCACCCTGTCAATCCCCCAACCATGGTCATGTGGGTCAATGTAAGATCCAAGCAGTTGTCAGAAACAAAAGGAGTAAGATGCATATATCTAAAGGTTATAATGATCAAAAATGACACATACCATGATACCTGGACCAATTACCTCATGGAGCAAGAGTCTTCTCCTGATACAAGTCCAAGCCGAAGGTGATGGATGTTGTTGTTGCTGACAAGACAAGTCCGATGAAGGAGAAGAAAGATGGGCCCTCCAAGGCCATGCTCAAGTCAATCCTGCTCTCGGTACTCCATGTCTAGGACCTGTGGGCCTCGAGACGTGATCTCCTAGTTATCCCTAGAAATCGGGGATAACAAGTACAACTGAGCAAGACATCGCCTTATTTATAGTCTTGTCACTTTAGTTGGGCCGACTTCTTCTTTAGGAAATTCTATTTCCCCTTTATCTTTTCTTTGTGGGCCGACTTCTCTTTTTGGAGGTTCCAACTTTACTTTATTCTTCTCTTGTGGGCCGACTTCTCTTTTGGGGTGTTCTTCCACTGTTCAATGGTCTTTGTTTGTCCTCTGAAATCTTCGCTTCATCTAAGAAAGGTTGTCTAGGAGGAAAATACCTCCCACAACTACCAAAACATCAACAATGAACACATTTGTAATGAGGGAGCGCTTATGCAATGAGTTGCCCTTTCCTTAGCACTATGTCTTTCCAAACCCCTATTTGCCTTTTTCTTTATTCATTTAACATTTTTTGTCTTTTGACTTTGATTAAGTCCTTTTTTAGATATGCATTCATTGCATAGGACTTGGGGTGATGGCCTCATAGCGAGGGAGCATTGCTCATGCATTGCTTTTCTTTGTTTTTTTTATCATTTCTTTTCTTTCCATTTGCTTTGCATTTTGATTTTAGCGTTTTGCTCTTTTCTTTTCTTTTCTTTATATATATAGTTGCATCGACCTCGAGCATTCAAGCCSCTTTGTCTCATGGGATTATCAAGCATAAACCTATTTGTGTGACATATGACCACCAACTCAAAAGCAGGGACAACAGATAATGGGAAAGCTGGAGAATGTTATGTATGGATTGAGACACAGGCACGATATCCCTATCAAAGCCCCCCAATAGTACAACTCTACTGAAGAGTGACAACACTTATCTAGGAAGGGATGATGACCACCAAGGTGAAACAAGGCAAAAGGAACAAATTTAGAGCATCATGATCCAGTATCCAAGTCAACAGCTTGATCACTAATTTCATGACAAGTACATAAAGGCATTAACACTTAATATGAAGTATTGAAATAAGTTATCTCTTGTATGTCAAGCACCATAGTCATCAAGTGAGAGTGAGTTGAGCAATATGTGGGAAGCATCATCGATCATCTATCTGTGGAGAACCATAGATGTTCTTTGTGGAACTACTGTCTGTAATGTGGATCATAGGAGAAAAAATCCCCTCTAGTTACCCCTGATGTGAGGGGGTAACATGTCCAACAAAAAGCACGTCGACCCCCGAAACATGACATAGGGTCACATTTTATACACACAAATATATATACATATATATATCAAAAAAAAAAATAGAAATAAAGATCCAAATTTTTTAGAACATTTACAAACGATTGATACGACTAGTTACTACATCAAACACACAAGAAATTAGAGTATTCGAGAATCATTACACACAAAATAAAGACTTAGAAGTTAGAACCATAAACTACAATTTTCTCATTGAGACATTTGATGTCATCAAAAACAAAATGTATTGCATAGATAGTAGGAACTGATACTATGGGTGGGAATGCAAATGGAAAATACAAAATAGGGTAGATACTAGATACAACAAATATTTTATTTCTTGTGCTTGATGTATTGCAATAGTAGGGTTATTTGCAGGATTCGCAACTCCACTAGCAATAGATGGAGCAATAGCAGCAACGTATGGTCTTGGAGGAGGGGGCAATAGAAACATCGGAATTCTTCCATTTCCTTTGACCTTTACTAGAAGCACTTGATGATTGAGCCATATTTTTCGTGGTATGAATGAAGAATGTTGTTGTTGTAGAAATGACAAATATAGGAAGTTAGAATGCCTTCAAATCTCTCGAAATCCTTTCAAATCTACTTTTTCTCCTTCATTGCACAATGTTAGAGCATTTTCTTATGGTTGAAAGTGAAAAAGAGGGGAAATTACTTTTTCTAACTTTGTTTTGACCATGTGCATGTCCAACACCTCAAGACACGCTATGGCATGAGTTGAACACGAGTTTGACATGTGTCCTAATTCAAGGCACGTGTCAACCACGAGTTTGACACATGTCCTAATTCAAGGCACGTGTCAACCACGAGTTTGACACGTTTCCTGATTCAGGACATGTGTCAAACTCGTGTCTGACACATTCCCTAGAATGTCAGGCATCCAACACGTGGGATATGGACACAAACCCTAAAGGACGTGTCATGTTTCTTAGTAATTAATACTAGAAATTGTGTAAACAAGGTTTATTACAATAGAATATATCTCCAACCACTACTTTCAAATGGTCCCATCAATGGATGGCAAGTAGGTCATTGGCTACCAAACACCAAACATGACTCCACCTCCATGTCAATGCCTAACTCTCCATATGTACTTCAACAATCATAATTTTTCATTGATTTGTAAATTGTTGAATTTGGATGCTTCATGACTATGAAGCCACACACCCAATTTCATAAGATGAATGATTCAATCAAAACCAAAAGTACAAGTTTGTGTGCATAATATCAAGGTGGATTGTGACATTGGCACAACAATGGGAACAGCGAGAACATGATTTTATTGTCATTCCTAACCGATCATGTATCTCATCATTTTTCATTAGAACTCCTTGTCAATTTGTCACTAACTTCACAACTACTAGGCTAGAACCTAAACCATACTAGGATATTTGATCTAGGGGTATTCAATTACTTCTTTGCTAGACTCATATAAAAGATGTTTATTGGGTTTAGAGGTTATATTCTCCCTTCAACTATTAATTATGGACTGAAAGGATACACCTACCACATTGAGGCTTAGCTATCTAAGTTTTACAAAATAATTTTACAACTAATTTATGAATTGTAATAAGAAACAAATTTCTTAGTTAATGTAAACCCACTATCCCTCTAAGGCTTACAAATGAACACATTGTAATCCAATAGGAAGACAAAAATGAGCCCCACCACCCCTTATTTTTTTATTTTATAACATAACAATTTCAAATCAAAAAGAAACATTTTGAGATTAAAGAATAGAGACCCACAAATCAAAGAGCACATTCAATTTTCCCTTTAGATAAAGGTTCTTGAGATTTTTTCCTCTTCCTAGATACAACGACAAAAATGGAGTCATAGCAAATAGTGAAACACTCACAGAAGAATGTTTGCTTCAAGGATTGATATATAGGCACAACGGATCATTTGAGACTAGCTACAATTGATGATTTGGGACTAAGTTGGCTAGAGTATGTGTGTATATTGCATGAAACGAGTACAGGGTTCTAAAACAGCACGTGGAAACACAAAAAAAACATAGAAAAAAATAAAAATAAAAGATAGGGGTTTAAAAAAAGCATCAATACTAATGTAAATCATCATTCAAAGTTCAAAAAACAAAGATTTGAACTCCATGGCCACTTTAGTGTGAGGCGGAAACCACTCTCACAACTAAAAATCGTTAGAAATTAATTGTTGACACTTTCAATATTACCAACAAACAACTACTACAACAAAATGGCAAGGTTGTAAACATACGTGGAATCAAAGACAAAGTAACCATATGAAAATAGATTATCAAAGGTTGACACCAATTAAGATTTCTTATGGATGGATCAATGATGAAGAACGACAACCATTCAATGCCATTTACAAATATCATACAAATGGGTTTCATCTTATGCTCCAAATAGCAAGCATCTCCAGTATGGACAGAATTGGTGTAATCCCTCTAGCCAATATAAGGGGCTACTTGTATGAGTAAAAAGTATGTCAGCAAGAACTGGGCCTACATGAGGAATGATTGAGGAATCAATATATATTCTAAATAAAAGATTATTATACTTATTCAAATACACAATTGCATATTATTCTTTAACATTGTCTTGTTTGGGATTAATGGAAGGTATTCTCATGTTTCCAAGGAGTTGTTTTGCAACCCAACATCATTATTATATTTTGGAGTTGTGCTCATATATTTCAGTAAATTAGAACGTTCCAATCCCAACTCAACCAATCATACAAGTGACAAGTGACCAGAATACTATTTGAATAGGATATGAAAATTTATAATGAACACATACAAAAATGAAAATAGAAATATAAGTTAAAGCATTATGAAAAATAAAATATCACTCCCATCTAACAAATAATTCAAAGAACATGAGAGAATTCCAATTATTTATATGTACTACTTGCCCTAGTGACAAGAAGAAACAATACCAAATCTAAAATTTTAAAAGTCAATATATATCTTCCACATAAAGTGTAGAGAGATTCATATAATTGAATACAAGAGCTCAACTCTTTGGATCTTTTATAACAAGAATGTTTATCCCCATTACACAATCCCATTCAAGAATATTGAAATACCTGAGTGTATGTGTGGTTTTGCAAATCAACAAATATTTCTCCACAGCTACCTCTACAATCCACTAAATAAAATGCAATTCTTTGTGGCCTTTTACGACACATCTCATTAACCTGCTTCTGCAAGATAAAATAGCAAATAGCTACAACCTTAATTAGTTTGTGTAGAAGGAAACAAGAACTTTAATAATATGAGATATTCATATAGTCCAACAATTGGCGAAAGTGACATATTAGTTGACTTCATCAACAATTCGCCTACAATGGTGGATATTTCATTTGTTATGTCAAATCTTATAATCTCCATAATTAGCATTAAAACATGATATGAAACACGACATTGTGGAAATTAGAGAATTTCTAACCTTTAAAGCAAAGACCCATAAACAACCTCAAGCATCAATAGCATAATAGATGACTACCTTATTAGGTTCTATGGAACTTTAGGTTTAATTTAGCCAAATTAAAAATTATTATTAGTGGTTTATTCAGGTCACTTCATGTGTCCGTCCATCTGTTATGCAGCCACAAGCCTATCATACGACTTTATGATAACATTTTGTCTATATTTTACATTGACCTTACACTAGCATTGAGGTTTTAGCAAATTATTATTGTAAATAGATGCCTTCCTCTTGTTAAATTTAATTTAATTTAAATATGAAAATCTCTCTGTAGCCATAAATGGCCAATCAGACTATTAAGAAGTACAAAGATGACTAAGCCTGGAGACTCGAGAGTACTTAAGCATCTCCACTCCAACATAAACAGACAGCAAGAGAGATGCTCCCTTTGAAGATGATGATCTTTATCTATAAGTTGATCAAAACAAACCTGAAGCTAGGCTATAGGGACTTGCAAGCTATAGGATAGTTGCACTATGGTATATCATGGAGTGCAAATGAGGTCATCCTTGAAGCATATATAGGAGTGATAGTAGAGATGAAGTTTTGAGTTAGGGGTTCTTTTGGTTAGGTCCGTGTGGCATTCATGTGGCTCATTTCATAAGATTGTTAACGTTTAATTAGTGTGGAGCTTTGGATGACTTGCTAGTGGCTAGGAGAAGTTAGATTTAGAGGCCCTAATGCTAGAACAAGAGACTCTAGTTGTGGATCAGATTTGGGAATGGCCACCCCTTTGTCATAATGAGAACAATATAAATAAGTCATTATGACTCCTCATTTTACAATCAACAAGGATGGAGTTCTAACAATTTATCTTTCATTTTGTGTGCACTTGTGTGTCTGTGTCACGTCTTGCATTCTAGAATCTATTATGGCATTCGCATGGGAAGTGGATAGCATCTTGTAACATGTACCTCATACGCAAAAATGAGCACTGAACAAACTAATGGAGTTGTTCTAATAATCTTTGTCATTGAGCAAATCACGTTGTTGAATGCAGACAATTACGATGTTCCAAAACAAATGGTGACTGTTTGCAAAACCATATGAGTTAATATGCTCTTTGTATGCCACGTTACATGACGCTGTGATGTATATCATGTGGGGTGTGCAATTTGTATTTGGTATGTTCTGAATAGACACCAAAAGCACAGTTGAACTGGCATGAAAACCAGGGTGAACTATGTAGCATGGTTACAGAGCAAGGGGAGAAACACTAAAGGCAATGCATTCTATAAGGTTCCAATTGGCACAAGATAAGTGTATGCTGGGCTAAAAAATCTAAGGCATAACAACATGTGCCAATGAGTCATGAAGCATGCATGATAAAATCATTGACCATAGGCAGTGATAGGTGTACTATTGAAGAGAGGCAAATTTTATTGCCATGTGAAGTAACAAATCCAAAGCAAAGCACAATCGTTGTAGATTGGACATTTCACCATATCAAAGTCAATGTGAAGTGGGAGAATAGACGGGAGGGATGGAATACAATAACACAGGCATGTTGCAGATTACAAGTTCTACCATCAAAGCATGCAAAAACAAAAATTTACAGACGTGAAGGGCAACACCAACAATTGAGGCGAAGGCTTGACGATCACTGAAAATCATTAAAGTCAAACATCGAGCGACCATGTCATTAGAAAAGAGGTGTAAATAAAATTTCAAAAGACTATATTTAAGTTAATTACATCCGAAAACATGTTGGAATTTTCCCCTGTTTGCATTTGTTTATGGTCACATGAGTTATGGTAGCATGGTTAAGGGGTTATGACCACCCCAGTTCTTTAACATTTTTATACATGGTGATCAAAAGCAAAACTCAAATAAATTCATTGTCATATACAAAGTTGTGCAATAGGTGGAATGGTTGAACTTAGTTTTCAATTTAGAGACACAAGGTCAAGGGGTCAACTTTCATTGAGCTTATTTTTAAAATACTTCTGAAAAGCATAAATGAAGTCACATCGATGACTTGGAAGTCGGAGGTATTGTGAATGGAGCTAGTGACATAACAAGGTGCCTTTCAAAGGTTAATGGAGAAACTTTTTTCAAGGGTTTTAACTTTTCCATACAATATCAGTGCCTGGCTTTTTTCTAAATTGGCCAAAACTTTCATGATATTTTTGTTTACATGGTTGGTTTATAATAATTCAATAGTTATTTGAAGAAATTTTTTGCTCAAAGAGCCTCAAACAGTTATTTGAGGTTATCTCCTTGATCTTCCACCTCTGGCCATACAACTTTTTAATTTTGTACATGTAAATCTCACAAGGCTCAAACTTGTTACTTATTGGTAGGCTTATGGGCACCTTTTAGGTGCTAGTTTTTTCTCATAGTGACTGCTTTCACAGCCTATCTTTTTTGTATAAAATGCTTGTATATAACGTTTTATTTTTAATAAAAGTTTAGTCAATACTCCAAAAAGGCCTCTATATTCATCTCGGTACAAGTCCTATTTCTTGTTGTAATATGAAGCAATCTTCCATTACATTGTCTTCTACTGAGGTTGATGCAATGGTGCTGTTAAATTTCAGCACCCAGCACCCAGCAACTTACTGTTGATGTTTGGACAACATCGGGAAGACATTCTCTTATATTAATAATTAATAATATAATTCTTGATTATTAAAATAATATATATAATAAGTAAATGATAATAATAAATAGTTATTGATTATCCAAGGGACGCATCCTTTCAAGGATGGTCACCATATGTTCTCTATATATGAAACACTCATCATTGTAATAATATATTGATCACATCTCATGTGAAGAAAAACAACACTTACTTCCCTACAAACCCTTGCTGTAATAAACTTATTAAGCAGATTTTACTGAATAAAAGCACGGCTGAGTTTTAATGATCTAAATAAATAAATTAGCAGAAGCACAACAGGAAACTATACATTTGCTTAATATAAACCCTTACAAAAAACCCTGAGGGAAAACCAATACCATGATGATTTGATTAATATAAAATCTGGGCTCTCATCCTGGGATAATGGCCCACCTAAGGAATAATACAAAACAAAAAAATAGGCTAGCCTAACACACCTCAAGATCTGTCCTTAGATCTTGCTGGCTGTTATTCCTTTGTTGCGTCTTTGCTCCTTTCCTCGAACATTGCCCCTGCACGCTTGGATGAAAGTCCTTCTCCACCCAATCAATGAGATCTCCTATCTCACTATGTGTGTATCTCCTCCTCTCCCTTAGGCTGCCTTTTATAATCTTGAGTTTATCCTAAATCCAAAACCCTAGATCTCCAAAGTGATCAATAGTTGAAATTAGATCTCACCTTCACTTTATGATGTAATGGCTAGGATTTAATTTAACTCACTAATGCCAAATATTTAGGCATTTCATTAAATTAAACTCAATTAATCATAAGGAATTCACTTTAATAATTATTTTAATAAAGTGAATTCCCCAAGTCTTGAGAGGAATTAAGGACGACTTCCACATGTTAGACACAAAACCATTGTGGAAGTACATGTCTGATGCTACAAACATCAACACTCCCTCTTAGCGAGGAAGGCACTTCTCGAAGAGCCACCTAGAACTAGTTCTCCCACTGACCCTAGCACAATGTCACACACATCATCCTGCACACTGGCATCCCTCCAACCCTGTTGGTCAGTTGCTTCCTGAACACTAGAAGACTCGAAATCGATGACGCTACACACTAATGCCCTAAAATATGGACACTTCTTCGGATTCCTGCTCTCCTTGTCTGTACTCCTAGGAGCCTCCTCCTACTCCTGAGCATCCATCAATGTCAGCTCATACCAACTAGGTCTCCTAACAGAAATGGAAGGGGATAACTCCCTCTTCCCATCTGAAGGTTGACTCGCCACATTGGAAGTCTGTGAACTTTGTTCAACCTTCAGAGCCTCACGTTCCTCGTCCTCTACCACTAACATCGATTCATGATCCAAGATCCCCTTGGATCCACCTATAGGCTTGCCCTGCAACCTGTATACCTTGCCCTCTCTGGCACCAAGAACGCCAGCTGAGTCTATGTCAGATCCATTCGGTCGAATAAGAACCCGACTATCCTCGAAAAAAATGGCGTATCCATTGTCCTCCATTGCCGAAACTAAGAGCAAATTCATTTTAAGCTCCAGAACAAACACATTTGCCATCTCCAGAGAACTATTGAGTTTTGGTGTACCTTAGGAAGTGGTTCCCTTGTGATTGTGGATCTCTAACCACAAGAGGGAAATATTTGACCCACTATGCCTTATACTTTATGTCTAATTTCAATTTGACATTTTCCTAAATCAAAAGGGTGAAATTTGTCGCTTGAGGCAAAAGTGACTATTAATTCACTTTGTGGGTGAATTGGGAGACATAAAATGAACTATGGAAACTTAACCCAAAGTGGGTTTTGAGTTGAGATTGTTTTTAAGAGATCTCAACCATGGATTAGAGATGGCTTGTAGTGATCCTAGCCATTGATCTTTTAGGTTTCCTTATCATTCCTTAAGAGGGGCGCATAGGGCAAAAGGAGGCTCATTCACTCTTACGTTCACTTAGAGAGATTGAGAGGGAGCATGAGGATGAGGTTGGAAGCATTAGTTGAGGGAAGCTTGGGCGCCTCCTTCCATGGAGGCTTAGACCCTCACTTATTTGTGGTGGAGCTTCTTGCTTGGAGGAGGGTGCACTCATAGCAGGCACAAGCTACGGTTGGACGATCGTCGATCCTTTAGTTTCAATGGAGAGGTAGCACACAAGAGCTTCTTCGTGTGCAAGGGATTCTTCTTCATGGTTATAGGGATCAAGGGCGCATTGTTTCAATGGATAGAGCAACAAAGGGAGAGGGTGCACTAAGCTTGGGCGCATATCTCCTTGGATCCTTTGGCAAGGCCCGAGAAAAGCTTGCTATGTATACAGGTTCCATTGTATTGTATTACTTGTTGTATCCTATGCTTATATATATACTTCCATTCCAAACTGGTTTTCCCCGGGGGGGTTTATCCAGGGTCATGTTGACCAAAAATACATGTGTTCTATTTTCATGCATGCTTAAAGTTTAGATCAGCATTATAATAGTTGTAAAAATCTAGAGGTGTGTTATATTTATTAAGGTATGCATGTGCTAACTGTTGGGTTACTAAAACTACATGCAAGGGCACCTTAAATGCACATATAACCATAACAATGAAGCAGAAAAGTTCCTGAACTGTTTGCTGTTATAAAACAGCAGCAAAGAGCAGTTTGACAGTTGAAACTTAGAGCCAATCTCAGGTCAAAGACGGACCTAGTTGGCAGCCTCGTAGGACCTCAAGTTTTCTTCATGGTATCAAAGCCTTGGTGGCGAAGTTTTGCTGATTTTTTATAGCATCATGTGGGCAGTTTCTTGACAGCTTGTCAGCAGATTTTTGGACAGCTAGTTGGCAGTGTTTGTGGTAGCTTGTTGGCAGATTTGTTGGACAGTTTGTAGGACTGTTTTTTGGACAAGTTTGGACAGCCTTACTTTCGCTTGTGTGCCAAGTGGTGAGGCTGAGTTCTTTTGCAGTTTTAGCATCAATGTGAACCTCAGTGTGAGTTCTCAGTGGACAGTCATGTCGATGACTCAGATGAGGTCGGAGGATAGGCTAGTAGGTGCTAGCAACTGGTCCCCTTGGAAGACCAGGATCATCTTTGTCCCTGAGGACCTTGAACTATGGGATATAGTTCAGGCTCCCATTGTTCTTCCTCCTGTCACTGCTCCCTTGTTGGTTGCACATTTCAGGAAGAGGAACAACAAGGCAAAGAGGACTATTTGTGATGGGGTGAGAGACCACGTCATTCCGCATTTGACTATTAAAGACTATGCATTTGAGATGTGGGAGTCTTTATGCAAGCTTTACTAGAGTTCCATCCAGAATCAGAAGATGGTTCTGCAGGACAAACTCAGGAGCATTCAGATGCTCGATTCAAAGTCAATCACTTCATACCTTGGCAGATTCACTCAGATCAGAGATGAGTTAGTAGCAGTCAGAGAGATTGTAGATCTGGACTTTATGGTGAGGATGGCCTTGAACAACTTTTCCAAACCTTGGGGTTCATTTGTACGAGGCATTGTTGCCCGGGAGGTCATGCCTACTTGGGAGAGACTTTGGGACGACTTTGTACAGGAGGAGTTGAGATGCAGCTCTGGATCTTCAGGACAGCAGCATACGCCTGAGAAGGATGAGGATCTTGCTCTTTGGTCAAGGGGCAACAAGAAGACCAGTAAAGGTATGAGACAGGGTCCCAAGGGAGGGACCTATTATCCCTCACTTTCAGGGATAACTAGGAGATTATGTCTCGAGGCCCACAAGTCCTAGACATGGAGTATCGAGAGCCAGATCGACTTGAGCATGGCCCTGGAGGGCCCATCTTTTCTCCCTTTCAGCGCCTCCACTTTGTCAACAACATCAGCAGCATCCATCACCTTCGGCTTGGTCCTGCATCAGAGATGGTTCTTGCTCCATGAGGTAATGAGTCCGGGTATCATGGTATGTGTCACTCTGATCCTCAAAACCTTTGAATATGTGCATTTGATTCTTTTGTTTCTGACGGTGCTTGGATCTTATGTTTGTCCACTTGACCATGTCTGGGGGGAATGACAGGATGCCCTAGCAAGCTTGTGTCCATAGGTTTTGAGTTGCCACAGGGGGGATTTCTGAAAATCCATCATCCGTTCCCATCATACATACCATTTTCCATCTTATTTCCCGCTCACCCATCCCATTACACTAGTCTGGGCATTGTTATCGCACAGTTTGTAGCTAGGTCAAAGGCTAGAAGATAGAGGCCAAACTGGCGTAACAAGAACCTACCCCACCCAATGTCACCACAATGGGGAGGTTCTTTCTCTTTAGGGAGGTCAGGCCCAGGGGAGACGTCCCTGGTAACCTAGGGTTTTGAAGAGGCTAAGGTATACAAATCAAAGTAAAATTCCCTCTTCATAGATTACCACCAAGAGCCAAAGGCCGAATGTCTGGCTAAACAACCAATAAACAAGTGTAGCCCCAAATGAGAACTTTTGCAGGAACAAAGCAACGGCAAAACAATATGCGGGCATTGTAGTTCAATGGGTTGGTACTTTATATAACTATCACGAAGATATCAATATATTATAATTATGACAATAGATGTGAGATCCAATGTTTATCAATAATAGCACTGGAACAATATCAATTCATCAATAAATGTCAGGATGATGGCAAAACAATGTATCCAATCAATCCCTTGCTCAATAAATGCTTGAAATCACCATTTAATTTGCTTATAAAGACAAATGTTGCATCAAGATGGAATAACTTGCAAGAATGGCCGTCGGCCTTATTAGGGTTATTGAATTCATTCGGTTTAAAATTAGCAAATAGTTTAGAGTTTGTTTGACCACTATCACTTCAACGTTGGAGACCTAAGATCGGTGCCTAGGGGTAAGTAGGTCAATTAAAGGAGCGGCCTTAAAGGGTTGAAGGGAAAAGTCTAAGGACTAGAGGGAGGGGTTTTGAAGTGTTGCAATGGTAGGGCCCAGTCAAAACCCTAGGGGAAAGAGAAGACTAGATGTTGTAACAAAGGCCTGTTGCTCTTTCCTCCTTCCTTGGGTTATCTTGTGACAGGCTACGCATCCAAGACAGAGTGAGGGTGAGGGAGAGTGTTGCAAAGGCAAGGCCTACCAAACCTAGAAGCGGAGGCTGACCCCTGGGTGTGAATAGCCCCTGGGCACAGGGCGTCTCCTTCTTCTTGACCTTTAAAGAATGCGGCTAGCACAAGGGAAGAAGTAACAAGAGTGTAGAAATAGCTAGGCTCTTCCTTCCTTCTTCAATGGGTGAGAATTTCTCTTTTAGGGGACATGAGATAGCGACCACCTACTTGTGTGTTTTGTCCCCTAGGGTTTTAAAATCGACAAAATTTATAATAAATGCAAGAATATAAGACTACAATCATTCAATTAAAGAGTTTTTACTTGAGAAAAAACACTTTACATATCATGATGAAATAGCATTTTTAAACCCTAGTTGTAGGCCTTCCTTCAAGAGAAATGCTAAAAATGCCGAAAAGCCTTCCTTCAACAAATTAAGCCTCACTTAAAGCGAACAAACACCAACAAAGGTGCAAAAATCAGACCTCATAGGAGAGTGAGTTGTTTGTTATGTCAAAATGAGGATAAAACTCCTGTGCTCATGTGTATCATGACCTTTAATTAATTTTAGGTCATAAAATTAGTCGAGAAGGCTTTAAACCAAAATCATATTGTTTTACAATAATGTCAAATTAAGCATTAAGCGGTTGTAATAAGGGTAAACCCCTTCAAGGAGGCGCTGGCCTTTGGGGCAAATAGGGCATCGAGGGCAAGCGTTGACCCCAGGGGCTTCTCCAGCATGTCACACGTGCCACTGCTGTTCATTCTGCCTCCAAGAATGACCATGGCGTCATGGGAAGAATGGGGGCACTCTGAGCCTCCCAAGGCCAACATTCCCTTTGAGGTCCCTCCCACTGGGGCTCATGAAAGTGCCTCTGGTGAAACGTCCTTCTTCTTCGGTGCAAAGCTCAATCGAGCATTGTCCTGTCTACGCCCCTCTGACGGGTCACCGGCAACCATCGATGGGCTCTTGATATATGGAGGTCAGGCTAATCATCCCCATGTACCGGTCAATGGTACCTATCCGTCCAACATGGTCACGTACATCAAAACTTAAGCCCTCATGGGCCCAGTGAATCCACCGGGGATCATAGCAATGTTAATCACATTCATCATTTAATATTATTAAACATATGCATAAAACCGATATATCATCCAATAGCTCAAAGACATTACAAAGACTTACAATTTTGAAAAGGACAAGACACCCTATTAGGCTAGTATCCATAAAGAAAGGAAAGTCTCCAAAGGGTATCATCCAGACCATGTAAGCAATTGGTGTGGATAAAGGGATCCAAACATATGCATAAAGTGAGGCGAGGGATGCATAAGTATTACACATTAAAGTTGCCTTTGTAGAAGCCGAGTTGTACGAATCACGGATGCAATTTTTTCCAAGCCCTTTCTTGCCTTTATTCTTTTCTTTATTTTTTCTTTTTCTCTTATTTCAAGGACTAACTAGAGGGAACACCTTGGCGTGGTGACAGTAATGATGTACCCACAAACACTTCCACAGAGAGATGATAAGGTGGCTCGTGATGAGACCCACTCCCTTATTACATACAACCAAAGGTCTTTGCCCTGGCGTGGTAACCAAATAGTGGCAATGTCTTTGTTAGGCACCCATAAACATAATAGGTTGGCTCATGATGGGGGCCCTATCCTCTTGGCTAGGTCTTGTTTTGTTATTTTTCTTAGGGTCCCACACTGTTTCTTGTTGGCTTTTACTACCTTCTCGGGGATCACAGTCGAGGCATCTCGAGTTTAAGGCTTTTATCTTCTACCGGTTGCTTTTACCTTACGGCCTTTAGCCTTCTTCCCACGAGATAAGGGTACAACCCCACAATGAATCATCTAATGCGGGACTGGCTAAAGGGAATGGGATGGATGAGTGGGACATAAGATGAAAAGGTGATGATATGATGGAGAAGGGCGATAGCCTTGAAAATCCCGGTGGCAAACCAAAACCTATAGATGCCGAGGCTTGCTAGGACATCCATCAATCCCCAATCATAGTCCAAAGTGGGTTAATGTAGATCAAGCGGTCATCCCGAGAGATAAAAGGAGTGAGATGCATATATCTAAAGGTTATAATGATCAAAGTGACACATACCATGATACACGGACTGAATTACCTCATGGAGCAAGAGCCTTCTCCGATACAAGATCGGGTCGATGGTGATGGATGACGTTGCTGCTGACAAGATGAATCCGATGAAGAAGGAATGGGTCCTCAGGCCATGCTCGGGCCAATCCTTGCTCTCAGAGGTACTCCATGTCTAGGACTGTGGGCCTCGAGAGACATGATCTCCCTAGTTATCCCTAGAAATCGGGATAGGGCATAGGGTTAACCAATCATTTAGGGGTTGTACCTTTTCTTGTGGGAAGAATGGGCTAAAAGGCATGTGGGTTAAAAGTTGACAATAAAAGCCTAAGAATAAAAACCTCAAGATGCTTAATGGGGGATCTAGAAAAGAAATAAAACTTCTGACAAAGAAACAGAGGGACCCGTAGGAAAATAAATCAAGACCTAGTTGAGGGATAGGGGGTTTCATCGCAACCATCATAAGGTCCATGGGTGCCTAACGGTATGACACTACTAACCTCTGGTTACCACGCGAGTGTGTAATTTACATGTAGAAAAAGGAAGGTCTCATCACAAGCAACCTTCTCATTAATGAAAGTACTGATAGTAACGATACCACCAGTCACAGTAAAACAATGTCTATTAACTTCTTGAAAGAAAAAACAATAGAACAAACTGGTTAGAGGATGGGGGTCTCATCATGAGGCGACCTATTAGGTCCATGAGCATCTGGCGGTATGTACTACCGACATCTGGTCACCACGCGAGTGAAGTGGCTCTTGGTGGCATAGCCAAGAAAAAAAAGACTTTCATCACGAGCCAACCTTCTCATTTTCGTAAAATGCTTGTGGCTAACGTACCTGCTGGTCCCTTAAACCGAGCGGTGTCCTCTGACTAGCATCTTGGAAGAAAAGAATAGATAAAAGGCATGAATGGGCTTAGAGCAATGCATCATAACGAATAACGACTCACCCATGAAGGCACCTGGTAGCCATCCTATCAGCACCTTTGCCCAAACATCCTATCCACCTCACCCCTTACGTGACTTGGTTAATCCTTTCCGAAACATCCCTCTTCCGATGGAATACTGGCCAATAGGATGTCATGTCACTACTCAGACTTACATTACAAAGCTGTATAATGTCTTTGAGATTTTAATTAATCCTTTCCAGAAACATCCCTCTTCCAGTAGACACTAGCCCAATAGGATTTCATGTCACTTCCTCCAGACTTGCATTACAAACTTGTATAATGTCTTTGAGCATTGGGCTGGGGTAAAGGGGTTTTATGCACATGTTTAATAATATTGATGATGAGATGTGATTGACATTGCTATGATCCCTGTGACTTATCAACCCATGGAGGGCGTAGGTGTTGATGTGCAGGATCATGCCCGACGGACAGGTACACATGAGGAGATGATCAGTTCGGATCTCCATGGGGCTGAAGAGCCCACCAGATGGATGTTGAGACCCCAGCAAGGGGCAGAGATAGGGCAGAGCGTTTGTACCAGGGAAGAGCAGAAGAATCCACTAGAGGCAGCTAAGCAAACCTATACCTAGGGGGGTTGAGCCCTCTCCACAGGAACGTTGGCCTTGGAAGACCTAGGACGTCTCCCAGGATGCCCATGACGTCACCCAGCAATATGGACGTTTTGGGAGGCAAATATGGCAGTTTTGGCACATGTGGCAACTTGGAGAAGCCCAAGGAGGGCTAACGTTTTGCTCCAGGAGGTTGCATTTGCCCTAAAAGGGGCTAACGTCACCCTAGAAAGGGTATGACGTCTCACTATTGCTTGATTAGGGTTTTAATTTTAAACGTTTAATGTAAAACAGTATGATTTGGGTATTTTGGCCTTGTCGGCCTTTTAATGACCTAAAATGTAATTTAGGTCATTGGTATGCTATATATTGAGGGTTTTTGCCTTCATATTTTCATCATCTTTCACTCACCACTTGATGAGACTGAAATTTGTGCCCTTCTTAGGGTTATTGGTTGAAATTCTAAGGCGCACTTGTTGAAGGAAGCTTGTTTTGGATATTTTTGGCATTTCTCTTGGTGGAAGGTTTAGAACTAGGGTATGGCTATATGATTTCTTGGTTAAATGTAAGTGAATTTCTGCAAAATTTCTTGATTGAATGATTGTAGTATTGTTTACTTGCATTTGTTATAATAATTCATTGCATTAAAACCCTAGGTGACAAGCACATGTTAAAGGTCCTTGTCTCATGTCCCTACCAAGTTAAGAGCCATTTGATTTTGCTGAAGTTAGATAGAGCCTTGCCATAGCAACACTCTAATTCTTTTCTTCTAGCCTAGTCTTTTTTCATCTTGCAAATGACCTAAGGAAGGAGAAAACGCACTAAGGCCTAGGGTTTCTACACCTTAGTGAGTCGTTTTCCCTAGGGTTTTGTTGATGAAGCCTTGCTATAGCAACACTTCATGATTAAACCCTCCTGTCTTTAGCCATTGCATGTATTACTCAAGCTAGACGATTTTTATTCTTGCCATTTAGCTGAAGAAGGAGGAGAAAGCACTAAGGCCTAGGGTTTCTACACCTTAGTGAGCCTTTCTCCCCTAGGGTTCCATTGTTGAGGCCTTGCTTTAGCAACACCTCAAAATTTAACCCTCTTGTCTTCGGCCATATCAAGCTAGCCGTTAAAATTTGTCTTTCTGAGCTAGGGAAAGAGGAAGACGCACTAGGGCCCAGGTCACCTACACCCTAGTGAATCGTCTCCCCTAGGGTTTGACCTGTTGAAGCCTCACTTTAACGACACTTCGACACCAAACCCTCTTGTTTCTAGCTCTATAACTATCATCACGGTCCTTCAACATCTGTAGCCCTCTTTTTGACTCCATTTGCCCTTATAAAGCACTGATCTAAGACCTCCATTATGTTGAACACCTTGATCATACAAACTTCTAAACACTTTGAGCAATCTCTTACTAACCTTTCTCACCCTAGCCTAGACTAATTTTACTAACCCTAGTGTTGTCGTCACCTTTTCATGATATGAACATCTGTATGCATCTTTCATTTTATCTTTAAAGCAATTGAATGATTGGTTAAGGCATCGTTTCAAAAGTATTGATATTGTTATTTTGAATGCTCAAAGTTTTTTTTAGCATTTATTGGGCAGTGATATTGTAATCATTGCTATTGTACAAACATTGATTTACTTCATCAATAATACTGCTCAATTGCTTATTATCAGAAAAGTCATTGATTATATGAAGTACTAACCAGCAAGCAAGCTTGCACATGTAGTTTAATTGTTGCTTTGTCTCGGGAAGGTACTCTTATTGGCTACTACTTCCGGTTATCTTTTTGGGCTATAAGACGGACTTTCTGATCAGGTGGTGACTTGTGAGGGGGGAAATTATCACTTAGCCTTGCTAAACCTTTGCCTTTTCAAAACCCCTGGTCACCGGGGACGTCTCCCCTGGGCCTTACCTCCCTAAACAGAAAGAACCTTCCCATTGAGGTGACAATGGTGGGATTGGTTCAAGTTATGCTGGTTTGACATCTTTTCATCTGCCTTTTACCCTAACTACAAATTGTATGATAACAAGACCCATCCACAGGAGAGTGGCAGTGGGCATAAGAAGGACAAAAGAAAAGTGAGATGCTTTGCTTGTGGTGAGATGGGGCACCATGTTGGACAGTGTCCCAAGAGGAAGAAGAGGAAGTAGGGTGGTATGGTAGCGACAACCGAGGAGGAGTTCAATGCACAATTTGAGAGGGAGTGTGCGTTTATAGTTAGTTGAAAGGCAGTCGAGAGTCGAGACACCACCCAGCAATCGATGGGCAGACATAGTTGAGGAGGTCCCACTGACTCTGAGTAGATTCAGAGGGAGCTCAGACTCAACGTTCGAGGATACCATCTTCAGGGGTGACTGGTCCACCCGGGACAGTTTTAGTCTCATAGTTGCCGAGCAGACAGGGGGTTGGTACAAGGGCTTCAGAGCATCAGAGATTGATGAGGAGGAGCAGGGCACCACAAAGGCTTGAGCCTCACTTCGCCATGGAGACGGCCAGATCAAGTTCAAGAGCCACTCCAGGTGGAAGTCACTTGGTGAGAGACCAAGTTGAGGATCTTGGTGAGATGCCAAGGTCCAGATACTCTTGATGACAGGCCAAGAGAGAGACTCTTGGTGACATGCCAAGAGAGAGACTCTCGGTGAGATGATAAGAGATGAGGATCTTGGTGAGATGCCAAGAGCAGGGACCTTGGTGAGAGACCAAGGTGAGGATCTTGGTGAGATGCCAAGACCTAGAGACTCATGGTGAAATGCCAAGAGATGTGACTCATTTGCATGCCATGAGTAGAGACCTTGGTGAGAGACCAAGGACAGGATCTTAACGAGATGTCAAGACCTAGAGACCTTTGGTGAGATGTTGAGGGAGAGATCTTTGGTGAGATGTTGAGGGAGAGATCTTTGGTGAGATGCCAAGATCTAGGTGATCTCAGGCAGGTGGAGATGGACTTCCATCTAGAGATCAGGCAGGTCGACAGATCAGTGTCATGGCAGATTGAGCAGATCAGTGTCAGGACAGGTCGAGCAGATCAGAGACAGAGGCCACTTTAATGAGAGGGTACAGCCATACTCACCTAGGCCTTGCCAGGAGGCAAGGAAGTCCACAGCTGGGACGCTGGCAAGGAAGTCCACAGCTGGGACGAGATTGATGAGTGAGAAACACTTTCCACGGTAAGAGGGAGTGTTGAGTTTTGGTGTACCTCGAGAAGTGGTTCCCTTGTGGTTGTGGGTCTCTAACAACAAGAGGGAAATATTTGACCCATTGTGCCTTATACTTTATGTCTAATTTCACTTTGACATTTTCCTAAGTCAAAAGGGTGAAATTTTTCACATGAGGCAAAAGTGACTATTAATTCACTTTGTGGGTGAATTGGGGGACATAAAGTTAACTATGGAAACTTAACCAAAGTGGGTTTTGAGTAAAGATTCTTTTTGAGAGATCTCAACCATGGATTAGAGATGGCTTGGAGTGATCCTAGCCATTGATCTTTTAGGTTTCCTTATCATTCCTTAAGAGGGGCGCATAGGGAAAAAGGAGGCTCATTCACTCTTATTTTCACTTGGAGAGTTTGAGAGGGAGCATGAGGATGAGGTTGGAAGCATTAGTTGAGGAAAGCTTGGGCGCCTCCTTCCATGGAGGGCTCATGGAAGCTTAGACCCTCACTTATTTGTGGTGGAGCTTCTTGCTTGGAGGAGGGTGCACTCATAGCAGGCACAAGCTACGGTTGGACGATCGCAGGTCTGTCAGTTTCAATGGAGAGGTAGCACACAAGAGCATCTTCGTGTGCAAGGGATTCTTCTTCATAGTTACACGGATCAAGGGTGCATTGTTCGGATAGAGCAACAAAGGGAGAGGGCGCACTAAGCTTGGGCGCATATCTCCTTGGATCCTTTGGCAAGGCTCGAGAGGAGTTTGTTATGTATACAGGTTCCATTGTATTGTATTACTTGTTGTATCCTATGCTTTAGACATCACTTATATATATACTTCCATTCCAAACTAGTTTTCCCCGGGGGGGTTTTATCCAGGGTCATGTTGACCAAAAATACATGTGTCCTATTTTCATGCAGGCTTAGAGTTTAAATCAGCATTATAATAGTTGTAAAGATCTAGAGGTGTGTTATATTTATTAAGGTATGCATGTGCTAATTGTTGGGTTACTAAAACTACATGCAAGGGCACCTTAAATGCACATATAACCATAACAATGAAGAAGAAAAGTTCTTGAACTGTTTTCTCTTATAAAACAACAGTTTGACAGTTGAAACTTAGAGCCAATCTCAGGTCAAAGACAAACCTAGTTGGCGGCCTCATAGGACCTCAGATTTTCTTCAAGAACCTCCTGACTCCAACTGGAACCTGACTGTCCCAACTCCCTCTACACCAGAGTTGGCATTAGTGCCAAGCTCTACATGCAGATCCAAATCCATCTCTGACCAACTAGTGAACAACTCATGTGACCTCGTCATGTTCTTTGTCCACTGAGCAAAGAAATACACCTAACTCTTGTTGCCCTGACGGTTTCTCTTCTCCTCTGGACTGAATAGATCTCCTTATGCAAAGAGTCCTTCTTTGCTCCATCTATGAGTAACTAACTCCAAAAGATTTGTCATCCCCTGATATCTGGATGAAAGACCTTCTTCACCCATCCGAGATCCCCTTGAATCACAGTCCTTCGTGGCTCAAGCACTTAAGCAAAAATCCATCTTTGCTCCAAAGTGGATGACTCAAGCACATGAGAAAAAGTCCTGATTTACTCCTATGTGCTCTTGTGTGGCTTAGATCTCTAGATGAAAGTCCTTCATTAGTTATCCGAGATCTCCTTGCTAGTTGCCCAACCTTCTGCCATTGCTCAACAAGCCACCCAACACATAGATTTTATGTTGCCCAGACTCTGATGCACGTTGCCCGAACCATGCTTCTCGCTGACCAGAGTCGTTGCATGCTGCCCGGACCTCCTACCTGCAGCCTTCCTCTATTGCCCAAGGCTTGTCTAGGGTTGCCTGAGCTTTCTGCGATATGCCCGGCTACCCTGCGTGGCCTGCCCGAGGCCTGACAACTACCCGTCGACCTGTGGCTTGTCTCCTTGGCGGTCGATTTCTCTGTGGTGGTTGTCGGTTGTGCTGGCAGCTTGCTACGGTTGACTGTTGCAGTCGTTCTGTTGGTTGTTGCAGCCTGCAACTGCGGCGGCTGCCTCCTTCAGCACCCAACGGCTACCCGAGCCACCTCCACCTCTGTCACTCCCTCACTCTATCACCCTGCTCTCGCTCATCCCACGACCTCTACCAGCGCCTCCTACCTCAGTCGCTACGTCACCCCATGACCTCTGTCAGCGCATCCTACCTCAGCCCACGACCTTCATTCCTCTGTTGTCTCCTTTACAGCCTCGACCCGCAACCCCTTGCCACTCATGCATTGTAAATCCACCACGGCTACAACTCCACGTCGTTCGACC
>SNQJ01S0007762.1:24629-44934 GCA_010110895.2 Picea sitchensis | reverse complement strand
CGAATCGTGTCCGATTCGTTGGACACGCGACACGGAGGGGGGTAGGGACGAATCTGGTTACTTAGACTGAAACGCATCCAGAAACCCCCAGTGTATCAGATCGGTAAGGCAGAATAGTAGATCAGTAGCAAATATCTCGATCGACGGGATTAGGGATATTTCACTTTGTGTGTGTCTCCTCCTCTCACTAAGGCTGCCTTTTATAATCTTGAGTTCACCCTAAATCCAAAGCCCTAGATCTCCAAAGTGATCAATGGTTGAGATTAGATCTCACCTTCAATTTATGATCTAATGGCTAGGATTTAATTTAACTCACTAATGCCGAATACTTAAGCATTTCATTAAATTAAACTCAATTAATCATAAGAAGGCATTCACTTTAATAAAGTGAATTCCCGAAGTCTTGAGAGCATTAAGGACAACTTCCACATTTTAGACACAAAACCAATGTGGAAGTCCTTGTTGGATGCTACAAACATCAACATGTGCTACCTTGGCCACACAAGAAGCAATATGGTTAAGGAGGTTTCATGTTGAATTAGTTCTTTCTCAAAGTGATGCTATTACATTATATTGTGACAATCAAAACACTATCCAATTGGCAAAGAATCTGTGCTTCCATTCAAGGTCAAAGAACATTGAAATTGTTCATCGTTACAAGTGCAGAGTTGCCCACACGCTTTCCCCAAAAAAGTGAGATGCCCACATGCCACACGCCCCCCCGAAAGGAAATTTACCTAAAAAACATGAAAAACACTTGAAAATTTCAAAAAACAAAAAAACACTAATTCGCCTACATTGCTTTATATGAAAAGCCTAAAGCCTCCACCTATCTATCATACCTATTATATATATCGAATGCATTCGTGGAGGAGCATAGGCATGGGACAGATTGAGAAGTGGACAGCCCATGACTGAAATTGATAGCCTGTAATAGAGTTTACGACCGTGGGTACACCCTGCATATACATAAATTGTTAAGTTTTAATCTATTAGAGCTGCAACAAAGGGTTCTTGCTGCTGTTTCAAGTTCAGATTTCCAGTTATCAGGGATTTCTACTATCTAGCAGTTTGGACGTAAGGCCGAATATCCTCCGTTTTTAAATTTCTCATCTACTTTATTTCTTTTTGTTTATTTTTATCATTTCCAGCATTAAAACTCAGCCGTTTGGCAAATCATCAATTTTTAAAAAAATGCAGTCAATAAATTTTAATTAGAAAACCTTGCTGCAGATTGCCAAGAAAATTAAAAATCTGCACATTTAAAACAAACCCAGCAACATGAGTCACTCCACCAATAGCAGCGGCAGTGACAGTGATTATGATGGTGAGACAGAAGATCATGTTGGGATAGAGGTTGGATCTAGAAGTGGAACTAGAACACCATCACGGCTAAGCAAAACCGAAGCCAATATCTTCCCCGCAAAGTAATTCACTGAATATGCAGAGGGGACATTCGATCCTAAATATCCCCCCTTTTGATATATCTAACCAAACAACCCCAAGGCCAAGACCACAGATAACCGAGAAAGAGAAGTGGTGTGTCACGCAATTGGTCATGCAATGTTTGTGCCCATCCTTGGGTTGGGAGTAATAGTCGGGTTAGGCAACACCTCCTGGGCCTCGAGAGCAAAGGGAATAATGTATGTGCAACACTGACCATGCTGCAAAGAACAGAATTTTTGAGGCTGCAGATGGCAACAGATGCAAAGGGCACCTTTTATAGCCAAAATGTCACATCCCACCCTGATTCCAATGTGGGAGCAAGTTCACAAAGGAATGCTGTCCCATCCACCCTTACGCCTCCACTAGTGCCAGTTGTGATTTCTGCTACATCCAGAAAGAAGGGTTCTCATTCTTGTGCAATAGGTGCCACAATTACAGGGATATATTGTATGCTGCACCATGATGATACAGATGATACCAATGGCAAATTCCAGTTTTCCAATGGAATTATTTTCCATGTTACTCGATCACCTTATAAGAAGGAGATGGTCAAAGCAATTGCAGTAACACAGCCCTCATATGTGCCCCCAGGTGAACATAAGTTGACAACCACGATTTTAGAAAGGCAATTGTCAAATATTAATGTGCAGAAAGAACATATGAGACAAACATGGGTGAAGGCAGGCTGCTCTATTGTTATGGATGGGTGGACAAACATTACAAAACATCCCTTAATTAACATCATAGTTACATCTGTAGCAGGACCTTTCTTTCTTAGAGCTATTGGTTGTTCTGGAAAGTGCAAAGATGCGACTTTCCAATTTGAGCTTCTTCGAGATGCTATAGCCTATATAGGAGGTTGGGTGAAACAATGTGGTACAGGTTGTGACAAATGTAGCAATGATGTGTAGATCCATTGGGTCACTAGTTCAGAGTAGATACAGCCATATTTTTTTGACCCCTTGTTGTGTGCATGCACTCAACAATGCACTGAGAGACATTAGAATTCAGTGGGTATCTAAAATAGTGACAGCGGCAAGAGATGTGCAAAGATGTTTATCTACATCTACCACACCTCCTTGGCCATGTACAGGTCTCACTTGAGGAAGGAAATCTTCAAGCCCACGTACATTAGATGCCAATTATTATCTCTTATTGGAAAGGATGTTGGAGGTGCAATTGCCATTGCAGACCATGGTTGTGACTATGGATTGGAATAGGTCAACAGAAGCGAAGAGAGATAAGGGGAAGAAGATCAGGATTTGGGTATTGAATAATGATTGGTGTGCAAATTGCAGTTATTTCGTCTCATTCTTAGGCCCTGTTATCCCCCATTTCTAGGGATAACTAAGAAGATGATGTCTCGAGGCCCGCAGGTTGCAGACATGGAGTACCGAAAGGCCGATCAGCAGGCAGCCCTTCACTCACCGCACATCACCATCCGATCGATGGCAGCAGCATCCACCACACCCAACTTGGCTCACAGAGGACAATCGATCTTGCTTCATGAGGTAACAAGTCTGGTGTTGTGGTAAGTGTCATTCTAATAAATGAAGCATTTGAACATGTTGCAAAGGGTCCTTTCTTGATTTTGAAAATGTTTGCTTGGAAATTGTGCCTTTTGCCTTATTTCACCTTGGTGGTTGACATGTCGTCCTAGCAAGTGGGTGACCCTCGAGGATAGGGTTGCTACTGGGGGGTCTCCTTGAAGAGTCATCATACCATTCCCATCCATACTTGTCATTTTCCACACTTCATCCCCTTTGTCTCCTCATCTTTTGGGTTTTTAGGCATTACTGACCCAAAAAGGGCTTGTACTTCATTTCATGGGAAGAGGAGCTAACGGCCCGGAGGAAGATAGTAGTCGCTATAAAAGAATAAGAAACTAATACTGAAAAGAAAGTGAACACAACAAATAAGGACCATCAAAAGCCGGTCCAACTTGAGCTCTACTTACTCAGTGCCCGCCCCGGTCCCAAATTGCAAATGCTAAAGCTTGAAACCTTATAAAGGAAACTAGCAAATTACAAATAAATGAAAGCAGGGATTGGAAATATGGCTAAGAAGGGGTCTGGGAAAAATAGCACCTAAATAATTGGTAACTCAAGAGCAAGCGCCCAAGGGTTTCTTGACATACAAAGGCGTCCATAAATGAGACGATATGAGCCCTTGTATGTCAAGAAACCCCATGTCCAAAATTTACTTCCCCCATCCATTTCACACTCTCTTACATTACTTAGAAAGGGTCTTCTTGGGAAACACTCTTTGACTTGGGGAATGATCTACCCAATAGCTCACCATGACAACCCTCCCATATTTAAATTTGGCAAGTTGTATAAGGTCTTTGAGCATTTGTTTATTTTGAAAAAGGGGGATTTGATGCACATGTTTGGGTGGTTCCTTTATTATATATGGCTCACTTGGCATGATATGTGTGACTTGTGGACCCTTGGAGGGTGAATCTGTTTGTCTTTGCAAGGCTTTGCGAGGTGGAAGTCTTTTCATGAAGGCACAAGGTCACTTGGACCTTCATTGGGGCATGAAGCCCACAGGTTTGATGATGCGCCCCCCTCTCTTTGGACACATGGGAGAGGGAACGTTGCCTTTAGAGGCACTTAGAGACCATAAGGAGATCACTTTCCAGCCCCTTGCACCCAAACGTTCACCTTTGGAAACCTAAGACGTCATCTCCTAGGTCCTAGACGTCACATGGGCTTAGGGTTTTTTATGGGGCTCTCATGGTTGATGATGATGTGACATGGTTGATGGAGAGAGAGACACTTGCCTTGCATTAGACCACTTGATAACCAGACATGAGGCCTTTGGAGGCCCAATGACTTAACTTGGGAGGCAAAATGTCTCTCCTAGAGGCCTTACGTCACCCTTTAGGGCATGATGTCACCCCTAAAAGGGGATTTTCTTTATGTAATTTTGAATTTTAAGATATAAAGGGACAAATAGAGATGGTCGGCCTCCCTAATTTGAAATTGACTTTAGATATGTGGACAAATTGGTTTTACAAGGCCTTCTATAAATAAAGGCCTTGTCATTTTTCATTTTGATAGAACTCATTTGAGAATTACATATTACATGGCTGAAATTTTCGCCCTACTTGGGCATTTTGCTCTATCTCTCTCTTGAATGTCTCTTGGATGCTAGTACTTTGTCTATTGGTGAAGAAAACTAAGACTCTATCTCTTGGAAGGCTTGTTCTTGGTATTTTGGTGGAATATACTTGATAAAGAAGGGTTTCTTCATGTTATTCTTGGAGTTGGTAAGAAATTTCTGCATTTATTGTTTGGTTTCTTCTTGTTTCAAGCATTGGTTTGTCTAAACCCTTGGAGGAGTATAAGGGCATACACCCTCCATCAAGTCTACCTTGTTATCTTTGAATAAGCTATATTTTTGCAAAGGTTGCTAGGACGAGTAAAAGGGCTTACACCCTCCTAGATTTACCTTGCTAGTTTTGTTTGCTCTAGGGAGTAAAAGGGCTTACACCCCTAGAGAAGTAACAAAACTAGCTCTTACACAAGAGACTCCATAACCCAATTGATCTGGCATTAGTCTAAGTTGCATAGGTATACGTGAATTTATGAGATATTGCAATTATTCAAGTTGGATTATTTTCTATATGTTATGAGCATTCTTGTGCCCTAAGGATGTCTTCTTTAGCCAAGTAACTCTCTTCGCTGTTACAAATTAATGCTACAGCCATTAGGGCTGCAGAAAACACATCTTCTTTCAATCTTTGCTCACTATTCTACCACTGAAATTTACTTGTGAACCTAGATTATTGCTCTACTAATTATTGGCTATCAGTTGGACGGTTTACTTGTTGATTTCTGTGGTTAGATCTTGCTGCTGTAGCAATTGTTTGCTACAGCCACTCGGCTGTCATAAAAACTTGTTAATAACATCACATAACAGCGACTAATCACCACCAAAGTCTTGCTTTAATCATTGGAAGTTTGACTAATCATTGTTAGCTTTATTTCTGATATTTTGTACTACATTTTGGATGGTTGAATTTTCAGCTATTGACATCATTTATTGTTGATCTATATATTTCCATACTGCTGCAATTTGGGACAGCAAGGGTTCTTGCTTGATTCCCTATGGTTTAAGGGTTTTATATCTATCATTTTCCTTGTTCCGGGCAGGGCTAACACTGTTTTGCAGGTACACAACACTTGGCAACCATTCATCCTTTCACAAGGTTCATCTTCAAGCCTTTCATCATCTACAAACTTGACCTATAGGGGTGTTCATCATCATCATTTCACTTTCCATCTCAATCCCATAGGGTCACCGGGATTCCCCCCTTGTGGTGATTTCATCAGCACTAAAGTGAGGGGAGTGTCTATCTAAGGTGACAGTGGGTAGGTACTCCTGTAGTTGTCTCACCTTTGTGACTTGGGTTGGGCTTTGCCCAAGCTACAATCCATGTGATAACAGGCCCTACAGTGGAGGTCATTCTCTATATCAACATTGATACTCCTAGTCATGGAGAAATCTATGAGATATTTGATAACATGTTGGGTCCAGTAAAGGTAGCCATTAATCAGAATGAGCCCTCATTAGAGTTCTATACGAACCAGTTCAGCCCATTATTCAACATATGTGGAATCCAGTGAACACACCTTTGCACATGGTGATATATGCTATTATGCCCATAACCCAAAATGGTATACGGAAATCCCTAATAGAGTTCCTACTATTGATGATCAAGAAGTGATTTCCAGCCACCATTAAAAAGATGTACAATGCATAGGAGGGAAGAGCGCTTCAAATACAATTCATTTAGTTTGCAGGTCTTACAAGCCCCTTTAACAAGCCTGGTGCTTAGGAAGATCATAGAGACGTAGGCCAAGATGACCCAATTGGTTGGTGGAGGAAGCATGGGAATGATGCTTCGGAGCTCCAGCATCTTGCCATTCGCATGTTGCCTCAAATTACTAGTTCCTCCACAACAAAGAGGATTGGTCCACATATAGCTTCAACCACTCTATCAAGAGGAATAGACAAACCTCTATGAGAGAAACGAAGCCAATTGCAGTGCATAATGCCCTATGTCTTGCAAACAGGAAAACACCAAAGTATCAGATGTGACCAGCGACACAATGGGATGTCAATATAAAGGAGGATGCACAAATATATGATGAGGAAGGACTAGATGCAGCTCAACAGGGATTGGTTGGTGCACCACTGGCTACTCGTGAGAGTGACTCTAATTGAAATAGTGACATTCCTAGTGATGGTTTTGGTAAGTTCATACAGCAGATGGATACAGAGGACGAGGATGACCTATGATGAGTCATGACTCGGTGTCTCCTTGATGGCATGATACATCATACTCATTTCTGATTTCTTTTAGCCATTTTTCAGCATTCACTGTTCAGATTTTGTTGTGAATCATGGCAAAGGTTGACTTCATTTTTGTTGTGAAACAGTTTTTGACATTTTTTCTGAACCATGATTATAAATTTATACATTCTGGATGTTAAACTTATAGTTATATGAGAAGTGTGATGGTGATTGATGAATCGTATTTTTATCATTGACAAATTGTCAAATTCCAATGGTGATTGATGAAATACAACAATGATTCATGAAATGCAATGGGATATATCATATATGTTTCATATCTACAAACTTTTATGTTTTTATGATTTTAGAGATGGGGTAGTCTATGCCAAGGACCACGATGATACCTAAAATTTGGGTGATGTCTCCACACATCTATCCCATTCCTACATCCCCACATCCTGAAAATTTGGTGCAATATTGAAAATATGTACAAATAAAGATAAAGAATACAAAGGGGTAAACACAAAAGGTAAACCCTAGAAAAGAAATAGAAATATGCATTACTCAATGCAAGGAGAGAAACACTACTTTGCACTAGAAGTAGAATAGGAGTTACCATGATCCTCAATGGCCATCATGAAGGTATCAACGCAATGCCAAAGAAAAACCTCTTGGATGTGGCTCAGATTGAGTGGACAAGGTTGGATGATCGTAAAGGTAAGTCAGGTGCTACCTATTGGAGCTCTCCTAACATCCAAGGCCAATGAGAGAAAACTAGCTATTGACAACTCACTACTCAACTAGGACTAGGAAATAGTCCCATGCCAAAGTCAAGTGTTGGAACGAGTGTGCCTCAATGATCTTTGGGATGGGTGGTTTCTTGACAAAACAAGAGACAAGGCATTGTCTCTTTGTCCATGGCTAGAGTATCAGCAAGGCACTTGATGCCTCCATTTACCAAAATAGGCTAGAAGAAAGAACTAATCAATGTAGTGGAGCTAGGCCTAGAGAAGTCTCGTAGGACCCATCATCTAAGAGTAATTACCTCTTGGAGATAGAAAACCAAACACCTCTAGTCCAAGTAAGAGAGTATCTACCTCTCAAAGATAGGGAGAAGATGCAAAAATAATAAGTTGAATTGAAGTATTGCAAGACTAAAGAGCAAATTACTAATATGTTCACCAAATATCTAAATGAAGCCAAGTTCGTAAAGCTTAAATATATGTTGGCGATGAGAGAGATTGGCGTCAAGGGGGAAAATGTTTGAAGCTTAATGCTTACTTCTTCAAATGTTCATGTCGTATGATCTTCTTCAAGTTTGATGCCTATTGTTATCCCACCAGTTGCACTAAGATTTAGAATTTCAGTGAGCAACAAAGATTGAACATTATTTCAAAATTGAGGATTAAGAAATTGATAGGTCAAAAGGACCACCTTGTTACTCTACATTTCCATAAAAGAATTGTAATAAGAGGTGTTTGCATGATGAATTTGTAAAAGGTCTTATACACTTGAAACCTAAGTGTAGGTTATACTCACAGGTGTTTCACTTACTAATTATATTTTTTTCCGTTTTCAGACAATTTACAATTTATGAGTTTTCTCTCTCAATCCCTCCAGGCCAGGAGTATATGCTCATTGGTTGAAGCGAGCATGGATCTAAACTGGTGTGATGTATGTGCATGCTAAACATCCTCCTAAGTCTTATAAAAATGTAATAGAAGTCCCCAGGATTTCCCAATTATTTGATTAATTAAAAATTGCGAGAATAAACAATTTTAAATTAAAAATGATACTAAATTAAAATGTATTTAGGAGACAAAATAGGCCATGGGGATGCTCATTTTGGACCCACAGAGCACCCATGTTACCTAATTCTGCCAGGTAAAATTAGTGATTTTCATCACTCAAAATTGATTTTACTCAAGGAAACCCAAAAAAGGCATTTTTAATTCAATAAAATCAGCAAAGTCAAAATAAAAAAGATAAAAGGGGACAAGTTTGGAGAAACTTAATGGCAAAAGTCAAAAGGAAGTCCAAAGGGAGACAAGTCAATCCTAATTGACAATTGATTGATTACATATCTTTTTTAGATTGGAGCACATGTGCATAGAGAGGTCACGCCCTCACGGAGGTGCGCCCCTCTTGAGGTGGCAACCTACAATTGAAAGAGGTGGCGCCCTCCTCTTGGTCATGTGTTGATTTGACACTTGTTTGATATGTGTAGAGAAGTCGCACCCTTGCTCCCACACTTGGCAACCCATATCACAACACTTGGTGCGCCCTCCTTGAGGAGGCCATGCGCCTCTCTCATGAAGTAACTCACCCTTTATTTTATAAATAAGAGAGCTCTCCTCCTCCCTTAGTTAGTTGGAGCTTGAGAAAAAAAGCCTATTGTGCTATTGTTGTAATTCTCTTTGATATTGGAATGAATACCAAAGACTTTGGAGGTCAAAGATTGGTGTAGTGTATTGTGTGTAGATGTTTTTAAATGAGGGTGATGTTGTTTCATAATTTAAGCTTTTGTATTTTGGTTTAAAGTTTGGCCATTGTAGAAGTATTATTACTTACATGGATAGAAGTACTAATCTTGTTTGAGTAGTCTCCCTATTGTTTATCTATTGGTAGAGTTTCAAATAGCAATTTGTTTTTGTTTAACTAATATGTTCGGTAGATCTTGCTTGTAAATTGGCACCATATTTTCAACCTCTTATTATTAAGGTGGGTTGGACATGGTGGGGACGGGGCGGGATGGGACAGGACGGTGGGATGGATGGTGGAATGGCGGAACGGGACGGAGGATGGACGAACGAATTCGGAACGGAATGGATGGAATGGATGGGATATGAATATGGATTCGAATGGAATACTGGAACTGGAACGATGATATGGACCGTGCAAAATGGCGAACAAACCGGAATGGACGCTGGATCTAACTAAGAACAAGTTTCATTTGTTGGAACGGCAGAACATTATGAACGAACTGAACTGAAACGGAACATAAAACAGACATTTCGTGGTATGAACTTATGACGAACATTTCGCGAATAATGGTATAGGCTGGCGACTGCTGAACTGGTAGAACAGAATACGATATTTTGAACTTCAGAACTTAGCGGCAAAACGCTGGAATTCGCGCGGCGGGGCAAAAGAATTGGAAATTAATGCAACCTCAACTCAGCACTAAGGACGTACGGGTGGATTGAAGATTTCTTCCGTCTCGAGGTGTGTATAAAGGCGGCAACACCTACCAACAATAAAAGCATGGGGTGGTGTTTGGTGATGGGATTCGCAAGACCTATCGCGATTGTACCGGCGGACTATTGGGTTGCGCTCCAAGGCGCGCCAACAAGGCCAACTCGGCCCTTTCGGTGACGTAGGATGAAGTCTCGCGGTGGGTCGATTGGTTGTGGGACTCGGATATGCGCAGCCCTAGGCATTGGGACCGTGCGTAGGTATAACCATATATGAGAAGCGCTTAACGTATGAGTTCAGCCAAATTATTTTAGCGATTATCTGCGGATAAGGCCTAATTTGAGCCGCCAGCGATTATTCCACCGGATCTAGTGATTGAGCACTAAGCGCATTCGCATTGGTTAGATCTAGCGTTTTAAAATCCATATTATTAAGCCATGAGCAACAATGGGGCTTTCTATCATTCATCTATAATATCGCCAGCATCTAAACGTCAAACACATAAACAACGTCAATACATGCATACTGAAAGCAGCCAACGGGATGCTCATTGGATTTCACCTGGAAAATTTCTGATTTCGATCCACCAACTCTTGCTTTTCTTCCTATTATCTTACGTCAATCAGGTTACATGCACCGCGGAACCACAAAGCCTACTAAGCATGGGACCAAAGAGATTTCGCTTTCAGCTGGATCCTCCTTCCAGAGACTGGAGTTACGGCACTTTAAGCCTTTACGGTCTCTACATTCCTTGCGCCAATACGCAAGTCTCACAGAATAATACAAAGCGTGGCCTGGCTTTTACTTGCAGCAGGCACTTGGCATCCCCTTACATTCCGCACTAAGCTTACGTATTCACGGCTATCTATTTATACATTACCAAAGGGGCCTAATCATGGGTAAAACCCGTGGTAGGCGATCTATGCCACGGATTGCATGGGCCCCAAAGGCAAAATCCCTAAAGGGGGCCAAGAGATCGGCATAATCTCATGGAGCTTGCACTCTTTGTAGCCGGCTGACTTGTCGAAGTCCCAAAAAGGTGTCAAAAGTGACCAAGGATCTCAAAACTTGGTCAGGGCCATGATTTAAAGAATCACACATGTTCGTCCAGAGTCCCTCTACAGTCTAGGAAGCTCTGCTTTAAAAGCCTCTCTAACTTGGCTCATTTTGCTTCGACTGTTATTCTTTGCACAAGGCCCTCTTTCGGCCGAACTCTTGGATAAGCTGCTTAGTTGTGAGGTCCTATAAGCGGCGTTATTCGGTTATTATGTGACTTGCTCAGGTCGCTCTCGGCGCTGAAATCTCTGCGCAAATGGTTAGCGGAATACCTCGTCTACAATATTAGTTAAGACTTAGAAGTCACTTCCATGACACCTTTCTGAATGGTGTGGACTGCTATTGACTGATCGTATTCTTAGGATAAGCTTCATCCTCTTGACTCTGTGGGGACCAACTGCGCTGGCCTATTTACACTTGTTGTTTTTGCCTCATTTGCGACTCTAGTGCCTTCAATTCGGGATCCTCGGTGAGTCACTCATAAGTCTACGAGCCTACCGATCATAGGCATTTACATTCCATGGTGAGGGTCTTGATTCTCTCAAATTCCCTTCGAGCAATTGCTTCTCTTTAATCCCTCACATACTGCGGAGTGTCGAGCCCTGTTCGTAGCTCTAAGTCTGTTATTCTTTGTTGAAGATGTTGGATATCTTCCACAAGCTATGATACTTGATGCTCCACTCAGTCTACTGTCTTTGGCTCTAATCCCGTCACAAAGAAAAGTGCTCTACTAACCACTTCTTTCACTTCAAATTGCTCTGCGAGCAATTGTTCTTTCTCTTGTCGGATCTATGCTTTCTCCTCTTCAGACTTGGTTTGGGGTAGCCTTCTCTAACTGTATGACTCGGGGGTTGCTCGACTACTTCGATTCTGGTAGCGGTCCCAGCGGTCTATTAGAACTTCGGCCATAGCTATTGTTCAACCGTTGGACATCCCGATCTAACGGTTATGATAGCGGTCATATTGCTCTGCCATGGCAAAGTGCCACGTATTGTTGTTCTGATGCCGGCAAAGTTCGGGTTTGCAGATTTGCATTCCTTCAGCGAGTTCCCTACGGAATATTAACGCAGGATTTTTCTGGCTTTGTTCTCTTCTTAAGGCTTTCCTGGCCTTCTTCCTGTGATCTTTGTCTCGATTATTTCTCTTTCCATTCTAATTCTTATCTCGTCTTGGCATATTAACTTCATGCTGTTGAGATTCTTCCAGCGGTTAAGAGAGTAATACTTCCTTGCTGTTGATTTGGGTAGCTCCATTCTTTGGTGAGTCTTCTTGTGTTCTTTCAATTTCAGCATCCAAGTTTCTGGTTGAACAACCTTGATATGTTCTCATTTCTTCAATCAAGATTTATCCTCCTAGTCATGAAATATTTGAATTCTTGCTTCTTTTGTTCTAAGACTTCCTCTTCTTTTCTTCTAACATGATCCTTCTCCACCAAATTTTTTCCTAGTAATATAGCAAATAGGTAGCTCTCAATGAATTAACAACCTCAAAATCTTCTCACAATGAGTTCATGAGCACTTATAGATGCTCAGGTGAGTCTTCCACATGAGTTATGACTTTCCCTCGATATTCCTATTCCTCTAATGAAGGAATCATAGCGGGCTTTCCAAAGTTCCCAAGTTCTTCTGTCGCAGTATTCTTTGTGTTTATTCATCTAGTACACAGTCTATGTTGAAATCTCTTATTCTTGTTTCTATGCATTCTTTTGCTTTGAAAATCGACAAGTCGATCTTCGATGATCGTTAGGGGTTCTTTCATTTGCGATGTCTGATCTCGGTCTCTCTAGGGTTAAATCATGGTCAGTTCATGATCTTTCTGGGGTTTTCTTGTCTCCATATTTATTACTGTCAAACTTGATCATTCTAGGGCAATCTAAAACTTCGTGATCCATAGCTTTACAACAACAAAGACAACTAAAGGGCATTTATATCTAGATATTCGGTCTTTTGTAGCTATAACCAGAGTTGTCTCTTTTTCTTTTAATTGATCCCAAACTTTTCTTGTACTACGCACTAGGATCATGGCAACACCGCAAAATTCTTTCTAGGATCCATCCATTTGTTAGTCAAACATTCTTTCTATGCATAGGAATAACATATCTTTCATTATTTTGTCGGATCTACTCAAATCAAACCTTTTTTCATATACAGATGTGCCCTACGCACTTCAAGCTTCTAGGACAAATTTATCAAACATGCATAGATTCATACTTTAGAAACAAAAGAATTTCCATACCTTCAACAAAGCATAAAGCTTTGAATCTAAAACTTTCCACTATTCTTACCTTTGTGAACCTGAGGCTTCGATCTTACCTCTTTTCTTCATATCTGACTTTTCTTCTTATCATAGAGCTTCACCAGTCAAGTAGACTACTACGCACTAAAGCAACAGCAGATCTACCGACATAACTTTCTCTTTTCTTCAATTCCAGTGATCCGCAGTTTGGTCGACAGCGGAACCATTTGATAGCGCAGGGGAAGACCGAGGGTTCAACACTACAAAAGCTTTCGCGAAACCAACTCTGCGGCCCCTTTTAGCCTTACTGCTGTGAAGCCGGATAAAGTCTCACAAAGGTAGATTCGAGGGTACAAGACTTAGATGCTGCAACCATTTAGAACCGTCACGTAGGTATAACACCTTAACGCCGCGGCTTCTGGTTCATGGTGTTGCGATTATCTACTTAGCGGATAAAACCCTAATTCTGAGCATGTGATATTCACCGGATCTAGTAGATTCAAGCACTAAGCATTCACATTGAGATTTAGATCTAGCATTTATTCATATTATTAAGCACAGAGCAACAATAGAGCTTTCTATCATTCATCTATATCAGAGCATCTAAACAAGTAAACACATCAATACATGCTTTAAAACACTGACAACCACGGGATATCGGTATGGTTCACCCAGGCACGGGGCTGTCCACCAATATGCACTGCTAATATCTTTTTGTCAATTGATTACGTACCGCGAACCGGAAATCCTACTCATGGGACAAAGATCTGCGGCACCTGCGTAGATCCTCCTTCTAGAGCTAGGTTGCGGTACTAAAGCCTTTACGGTCTCCCTGCATTCCTTGCCTTGGCCACGCAGAGTCTCACATAATATGCACCGACGTAGTACAGCTATTACTTGCCTTTGAGCGCCTTGGCATCACCCATTTCCACTGGCTTGCATCATCGCTATCCGTTTATACATTGCAAAGGCTAATTTCTAACCATGGAGTGAAGGCCAGGCAGGTAAGACATTCCCATGCGGATTGCGGCCCAAGGCAAAGGCCACAAAGGGGCCGAGATCTGCGCCAATCTCATGACTACGGCTCGCCTTTGACTGACTGTCGAAGTCCCAAAATATAGGTCAAAAAGTGAACAGATCTCCAGAGCTTGGTCCGAGACAACCGCGACCTCGATGCACCTCAATATTTATGATGTTTTGAGCCAACCTACACTTATGAACCTTTAAGACTTGATCTGGATCCAGTAGACTTAGTGCATGTGAGTTATTACTTCAAATATCTTCTAGCTAGGATCTACATAGCAACACAACCAATTCTTTGCTCGAATGGGGATTGAGATCAATTTTAACTGTTTTAGAAGGGTCACTATTATTTTTGGAAGCAATAGTTATTTATGGATACTGCCATCTTCAGGAACTTGACATGAATATAGGGTTACCAGCAAGAGAGAATGCATAGTTCTAGGTCTTGGAAAGTATGTCAATTGAAGACAGGGAAGCATGTGCATGTATCGTAAATTTATCTTTGTCAAGTAAGCATAGAGATAAGGGAAGGAGAGCGCTCCACATGAGGAACATGATTTCCCTAATTAATGTATCTCACCTGAGATATCTTCTGTCGATTGGGTTTAGCTCGGGTGGTTGGGAGGAATGTTGTTATTCTCCCCACCCAGGTTCAATTCCGGCATTTAACATGTTGAGCTCTTAATAGGTATATTGTTGTAACGGTCTTGAGCTGTTATTTAAACCAACCTTATGCCTTAGAGATTCCTAGGGTTTACCACGGGTACCATCCTCGAAATGACGAGAAGTACTGTAGGTTTTGATGGGCATGTAACCTAGTAAAAAAACAATAAATCTTCCCTAATTAATGCACTCAACATGAAAAAAAGACGAATTTTAATTTAGTCTAAAATTAGATTCTATGTTAATTAAATTCGACAATTTATTTATTTAATTGAGATCATAAGGACAACGATCACCTAGAGATGGAAATTTCTACAACTTCTACAAGCTCCCTATACTAGAAAATCCATTTCAAACGTTCCCAAGCTCCTGTTCACATGACTCTAAAGCTTCCAAAAGCTCAAGTTCCCTAGAACCGTTTCCCAATAATTGGGGACATTTTAATTCATTCGCAGCTATACACACCTTTGGGAGGCGTGGAAGAAATCTTCAATCCCACTATTCGGTGTGTCCTTAGGGGCAGAGTGAGAATTAAAGGTCTTGTCCACCTAATCCCTCCCAACTCAGGTAGGCCAGCTCTGGGAAGCCAAGGGGGGTAGGTCCTAACAAATATACTAAGGCTTTAAGCTAAGTACAAAAAATGAAGTCTAGGAGTTTATTGCTATCAAACCCTTAATACATTAATGAGAAATAAAACATATGAACATTCATTCTGCGGTATATATTTATAGTCAAATTTAACTTGCATCAAAGGATACTAAAGCAGTTTATTTAGGTGTAAGTGTATCAAATATATAACAAATTATGAAAATGTGAGCACAGTAGCTGTTGCTTGTAAAATGTGATTGAGGATTGATTGTAAAGTGCATTAGGTGAAATGCTTGTTTCGATGTTTTATTAAAGGGTAAATTAAAGTTCAATTAGTGGAATGGTTTGGGCCTCATTGGAGGTTTTCCTAATTAAATCTATCAATAGCGTGACTCGGTATGTATGAACTTACTCGGTCGATGGGGCAGACTCGGTGAGGGTCCGAGGTGAGGGAATTTGGTTTATTTTGTCAGGAGAAATAAAATTGAGGTGATTATTATGTCAACCAGCGGCCCAGGGCCCTTGAGATTATTTGGGGAGTTTATTTTATCTGAAAAAGAAAATAAAATGTGAAATTTGTTTTATTATGTCAATGACCAGGGCCGCTTTCGAGGTCGCTGAGGGGCCAGTTTAATTGCCGAATTGAAGTACGAAATTGAAATCTAATCTAACAATTATTGTTCTACTTGCAGGAAGGAAGAAATTAATCTAAGCTAGCACTTGTGCAAAAAATGACCAGAACACCACAACACCACTCCCTGGGAGCTTGTATGTGCATGTTACTATTATGATTTTATACAGTACTTATTGGGATGAGTTGTGAACATTCATTGGGGGCTCTGGCTCTTAGAAAGTTTTATAAGTTTTACCGGAATTTTAGCAATTACCTCAAGATCCCTAAGATACTCCTAATCCATGCCCGTGAGGATGACAATTCCTTACATCGGTTCTGCTTTGCTGCAAAACAGCGATAAAACAAGGATAAAAGATGCTTAAAAACCTTTAGAAGTGTCTTGGGTTATGAGTGAAAACATAAAATTCTAGGAAATTATTTGCAATTTTCGGCAAAATTTTGACTAAGGAAATCAAGCTAAGAGCTAGTTTCCCTATAGGGTCTTTTATTTCTTGTATAAAACGAAAATATAGAAGTGCTAATTACCAAATGTGACTTGAGAAGCTTTTGAAAGAAACTACTTTTAGCTTGAAATTTTTGAAAGAGCAAATTCAAGGAAGATCTTTATGCTGAATCTAGTTAATTAGATGAAACTTGAAAGCACAACTTAGATCTAGTTTAACTTAGGCATTGTAGTCTTAGATAATCAGGATTTTTGAAATAAGAAGCGAATCTAAGCAACTTGCATTTTTTTAACAAAGTAACCAAAAAATTTTTAATTTCTTTGAGAAAGAGAGAGAAAGGAGAAGAAGTGGCTAACTTTAAACCCTTGGGCAATGGAGTCTTCCGGATGGACTAAGGAGGGAATTGAGTCTATAATTTCTTGGAGTTGTTGGCACCAAACAAGCTACTTCACCACTCCAAACTGAAAGACTAATGTAAGTCTAAAATCCTTGCACATAAACTTGTTAGTAAAATGGTGTCACCTACAGAAACTTAGAGAATACTCTTAGTTAAACAAAACACACATGTCTATCAATATCTCTAAATGTCAATGCAATGATGGGAATAACGACCAAATGAATGAATTCCTACTCCTTCAAGAGATGGCAACATGCTAAGCCAATATAACCAAACTTAAAAGTAAGAGTGGACAAATTATCACCTCATGGGTGATATGGGTTGTTATCAATTTGCATCCCTGCAGTAAATGGTACACAAAATGGAGCTCAAAGTCTTTCTTCTTTTATTCCAATATGAGAAAATTTTACAAGGAACAAGGCTTTCTTCTCAGAAGAACTCACTAAATGACCAAGAGGGTCGGCCTCTCTTTAAATAAGCAATGGGGATGGGAGGCGGTGAGAAGGAGGAAATTAGGGAGTGAAAGGGAGGGTGGAATGCATGAAGGAGAGAGAAGGCATGAGTTAAGGAGATGGAATATGCATTTGTAGGAGTAGAAGCGTGATTAGGGGTGGCCGGGTCAGAGTGAGTGATCAAAGGGAGTGCTGATTCTTAGCATGGCGTGGAGTGAGGGCAGTGAGATTGAATGAATGGAGGAGTGAGCGATGATAGTTAAAGGAGGCCAGGTAGGAAGTGTATTACATTAGTGAAATGCAGTAGGCCATGATTAAAGTTAGGTTACACAGTAGGCAGAGTGGTGTATGGCCAAATGGAATAGAGGATGGCTTGACATTAAGAATGGGAATGTGTGAAGTATATGAAAATTACAGTGTGGGGACTACGTGGGAAGAGTGGAGTAAATGACTTAAGGAGTAGCCTACGTACAAGAATTACATATGGGAAAGAGTGAGTCAACATACGGTAGGAGGAGTGTGGGTAAGGCGTTATCTTAGTGGGACGAGTTAACTTAGGGAGAGGCGTGAGTTTAGGAGGAGTGAGGGGCGTGAGGGGTAATGTGAGGATGCCTTACGTGTATGGGTAAAGAGATAACAGGTAGGTGGAGGCCCATATGGAATTGACCCCATTAACATGCTATTTTGAAAATGTTTATTATAAATGAATTTTTATTTTATTTTTTATTTTTATTTTTTATTTTTTTTATTTTTTATTTTTAATTAATTCCTTCGGTCAACTTTTAGGTAGAATTTGGCCCTTTTAGCGATAATGATGGCTTTTTAGCCTCGGAAGAAGGAAATATGGGTTTACACTATACCCTGGACGAAGCGACTACCAATATGGCATCAGGAACTTGTCGATGCCATGGCCTGTAACTTCGAATTAATAAATTTCCAATTTTCTTGGAATTTAATTAGTTAACAAAACATAAAAAACCTATCAGGACTTAAGTAAGTAATTTCCAAGTAGCTTAGGCCACTATGTTTCTAACTGAGCTTATATACATTAGGAAGGCACTAGACCTTTGGACATTACCCAGAGACACCTTGTCAGCACATACTTGACTTTGGAGCATGTGTCTTTTTGAGTGAAAAAACTCCAAAATTATTTAATCCTCTCACTAAGGCTGAAGAAAGATATAATTAGCAAGTAAAAAACACTCCAGAATTATGTGCCCACTCCCAGATCAAAGGGTGGCCAATAGCCTTTTACATTTCTCTCATGCTTAAAAGCACTTGTACAGCGATTGGAAATCGGAAAAATGGGCCTTTTAGGGCTGTTGAATCAGCAGATGTGTGTATGGCTGCTTGCTTGCTCATTCTTTGGTGTCTCTTCAGGAAATCCATCTTGTACAACCTGGTGGATAACATTTTGAAATCCCATATAGGGACGTGTGCTTGATCTTTTTATTCTTTAATAGGAAAGCGTACGAGAATCAGAATCATAAGACCTGCATCCACCAGAAAATTTTTGTCAATAACGTGTCCATATATATGAAATTAACATTAAACATAAATGGAAATAATGTACATGTATATACAAATATTTTACATATTTTTTTTTTTTTTTTTTTTTTTTTTTTTTTTAAAATAAATAAATTTAAAATTACAGGATAGGGTTTAGAAGAATGTAATTACAACAGATGTCCCATGGACATCAGATTGTGACTTTCACGTTGAAGAGAGTTTGAGAAGTTGGCCATTTACTAGCAGTGGCAACTTCTCCCCGTCTAGTCTACTTAGGACAAAAGAGTTCTTTCCAGCCATATCCTGGATGATATAGGCCCTGCCCATAAACTGTCAGACTTGCCGTGACTTCCTGGTTTTCTCTTCGTTTGTCCCATAAAGGACTGTATCACCTGTTTGGAAAACCCTTTGTCTTGAAGACTTATCAAAAGTTCTCTTTATCCACTTTCTTGATTTTTTATACTCTGATCAAGGGCTTTCCTTCTATTCTCATCTAGCTCAATTATCTATCTACCGAAAATTTTTGTCAATAACATGTCCATATATGAAATCCAACATTAAACATAAGCTGCGGAAATAATGTACATGTATATACAAATATTTTACAACAATAAACTATGTACAATATTCTACAACAATAAGCTATGTACAAGAAATAAATGAATTTAAAGTACAGAGGATAGGGTTTAAAGAATATGATACAACAGATGTCCCATGGACATCAGATGACTTCGTTGAAGAAGAGTTTGAGAAGTTGGCCATTTACTGGTAGTGGCAACTTCTCCCCGTCTAATCTGCTTAGAAAAAAATAGTTATTTCCAGCTATATCCTGGATGATATAAGGCCCTGCCCATAAACTGTCGAACTTGCCATGACTTCCTGGTTTTTCTCTTCGTTTGTCCCATAAAAGGACTGTATCACCTGTTTGGAAATCCCTTTGTCTTGAAGACTTATCAAAAGTTCTCTTTATATTTTCTTGATTTTGTATGCTCTGATCAAGGGCTTTCCTTCTGTTCTCATCTAACTCAATTATCTGATCAATCCTGTTTTGATGAAAGTCTTCATCCAAACCATACTTCTGGACAAACTGATACACTAGAAGTTTAAGGTATACTAGCAGAGTAACATCAAGGCCATAAACTAACTCAAAAGGACTCTTTCATGTTGAACTCTTTTTTGTGATCCTGTCGGCCCAAAGTGAAAACTTGATCTTATTATCCCACGACCTTTTGTTATCCCCAACTATTTGAGAATTGTCATTAAATTCTTATTACTAGACTCAGCAAGACCATTTCCTTGGGGATAGTAATTTGATGAGTGAGATAATATAATGCCATATTTGAAATAGAATGAGGAT
>SNQJ01S0007761.1:168862-189872 GCA_010110895.2 Picea sitchensis | reverse complement strand
AACTAGAGGACACTGTCTTGGCGTGGTGACCAGAGTTGACAGTGTTACCCACAAGCACTTTCACAGAGATGATAAGGCTAGCTTGTGATGAGACCGTCTTTCCCTTGGCCATGCAACCAAAGGTTACTGCCTTGGCATGGTAACCAGATAGTGGCAATTTCATACTGTTAGGTACCCATGAACATAATAGGCCGGCTTGTGATGAGACCCCCTATCCTCTTGGCTAGGTCTTGTTTTTGTTATTTTTCTTGGGGTCCCTCTTGTTTCTTGCTGAGAGGCTTTTTATTGCCTTCTCAGGGGTCCCTGGGCGAGGCATATCTAGGTTTCATTTTTTATGACGTTTTTATCTTTTACCAACTGCTTTTAACTTCTGGGCCTTTAGCCCCTTCTTCCCATGAGATAAGGTGCAACCCCACAAACAAATCATCCTAATGCCTGGACTAGGGGAATGGGACAGATGAGTGGGAGATAAGATATAAAAGTGATGATATGATGGGAGCAGACGATGGCTCTTCAGAAATCCCCCTAGTGGAAAACCAAAACCTATGGGTACATGCTTGCTAGGACACCCTGTCAATCCCCCCAACCATGGTCAAGTGGGTGAATGTAAGATCCAAGCAGTTGTCAGAAATAAAAGGAGTTTGATGCATATATCTAAAGGTTATAATGATAAAAAATGACACATACCATGATACCTGGACCAATTACCTCACGAAGCAAGAGTCTTCTTCGATACAAGACCATGTCGATGGTGATGGATGATGTTGTTGATGATAAGACAAATCTGATGAAAGAAGAGAAGGATGGGCCCTCCAGGGCTATGCTCAAGTCAATCCTGCTCTCGGTACTCCATGTCTACGACCTGTGGGCCTCGAGACATGATCTCCTAGTTATCCCATGAAATGGGGGATAACAATGACCACTGAAGCGATAAATGAATAAAGAAGCTTGCATGTCAAACAAGATAGTTGATTTTAGATATTTTTCCCTCCAACATGCAAGCACCACGAAAGAGCTATCTCGATGTTTTTTTAAAACAATAATTGGGCTTGGTGAATGAAGGACTTGGCTTTGAGATTTACAAGGAATAGGTAATCCTTGAGGGAGTGGGGAGCAAGCATATCCAATTGAAGTAATGGTTCTCGTTGTTTCCAAGATAGAACTGCAAGTCCCTAATGCTTCAAAATTCTCTGGTGAAGAAGAAAATTGCAATGTATTGTCCAATAGATGAGTAACTTGTATAACACTTGCTCTAGTGTGAAGAACTTGGCCTATATAGAATATTGACCCACTTTAATGATTTTGAAGAGTTGTAGGCTTGTAGTGTGTATGGTGTGTCTTCTTATCAATGCCTTGCTCGAAGGATGTCAACATGTTAAATTATGGGATGATGTTGATTTGAGGCTCTATATGAGTTGTATTTTGTGCATACATTGGAGGAATGTAAGGATACAAGAGTTTTGCATTGAAAACATGATGCACCCCTTGAATTGGTGGAAAGTCAAGCTTGAATGCATTATTGCCACACTACTCAATGTCAATGCATGGATTGTAGTTCATGGTTTGGATCTTGTTACCCCCCATTGCCTAGGGGTAACTAGAGAAGATCATGTCTCTTGGCCCGCAACGAAAACAATGATCATGACCATGATGATGATCAACATGTCCAGAGATGGAAACCCAGTAGCCCCCCTCATTAGCCTTTACAACTACAAGTCAACCAAGGCTCATCACATCCAAGCAGCCCAGTGTATGGGAGATGGTAAGTCAACGTCACCATGAGGTATGTTAGTCCTTCTTTCATGCGAAGTGTTGTGCTTAATTTGTTGGGCATGTTTGGTTGAAGTTGGATAATGAATCACTGGCTTGGGAAATCGTGTCAGTTGCCTTGTTTCACCTTGGTGGTCAGCTTCTATGCCCCAGTCTCGTGTTGTCACCACCCAGGGAAAAGGGTTACTACCGAGGGGCCCTCACAAGGGTAACGTTCTGTTCCCAACCATACTTAACACTTTCCATCTAGGAGCCTTACATTGTGTATCAAACTTCAGTAATGGGTCATGGTCCATTCTCTCATGAGAAGAAGGGGTTGAAGGCCCAAAGTTTGATGAAACTACTCTGTATATGTTGAATGATAAAGGCCACCACAAAATCCACATGACAACTTGAGCTTTGTTACCCACCAAGTTGCACTAGGATGAACTTGAAGGTGAGCCACCAAAATTTAACAAGATAGTTGTTCAAATTCAGAAGTCCAGCCGGCCAATATGGCCCATTTTTCTTCTTCTTCATCTTCATGCATTTTTGTACCCCCATGGGGAATTGTAATAAAATAAGTTACATGATGAACTTTGTAAAAGGATTAGCCCCCCGAGACTTAATCATGAGTACATTAGTCTAGAGTGTTTTTTTTACTTATTAATTATATCTTGCTTGAATTTTTTATTCAGATGTCCAGCCGGCCAATATGGCCCATTTTTCTTCTTCTTCATCTTCATGCATTTTTGTACCCCCATGGGGAATTGTAATAAAATAAGTTACATGATGAACTTTGTAAAAGGATTAGCCCCCCGAGACTTAATCATGAGTACATTAGTCTAGAGTGTTTTTTTTACTTATTAATTATATCTTGCTTGAATTTTTTAAGCGAGTTATAATTTCTGAGTTTTTTCACTCACCACCTCCAAAGTTGGAGTGTGTACTGACAGTTAGGCATTAGTGTGTGTTGTCTAAGTCTAGATTCTAATGTATATTACCATGCTAATCATCCTCCTAGATTTTTATTGAAATGTGTTAAGTCCCCCTTAGTTTTTTTTTAATGTTTTCTGCAAATAAAAAAATTCTTGCAAAAATAAGATATTTTAATTGTAATTGATAAATAAGTTAAAGAAGTAGTACTAGGAGGCATTATATGCCTTGGGGGTATTCGTTTTCACACTCAGAATACCCGCTTTACCTAAGTATTACCTTTTTGAGGGAAAATAGTGGTTATTTAATCACTTAAAGTCATTTTCTCTAAAAAAAGTCAAATAAAAGACAATTAAAAAACAAAAATCAGCATTGCTATTTTTGAGGAAACATGTTGGGGACATGTTTTTAGTCAACTTACCCTCTCTCCTTGTTCACTGCTTGTTACTAGCACTTGAGAAGGAGTCAAGGCGAGTTGTATGGGCAGTTCCCTTTGCTTGATGGAGATCCCAAAGATAGGTTGTGCCCTTCTTGAGAGAGGTGGTGCACTTAGAGTAGTGGTTGTCAATCCTAATGAGGTTGCTACCAACTTTTGGCAATGTGGCGACCTTTCCTCCCTCCCTCTTGACTCATGGAAAGTTGACTTGAGTGTGTAGGATATTTGGCACAAATCCATGCATCCATTTGTCCATTATTTCTTGGGATGTGTACCCCCCTCCTTGGGAAGTGTGCCTTCCTCCTATATAAGCAACCTTTCTCTCCTTTGTTGAAACTAATTGGAGTTGGGGAGTCTTGTTTGTGGTTGTATACTATTGTAATACTTTCATTTTGAATAAAAGGCTTTGGAGGTCAAGAATGCGTGTTATACATGTGTGTGGATGCTTGATGTCATTTGTGCTTAATCTATGGGGTAATATTTGTTTAATTTCTTGCTTTAAATTTATTGGTTTGGCCTTTGAAGGGTGCTATCACCCAGTAGGATAGGATTTATCTAGCTTGTTTTTAGATCCTATTGTTAATCTATATTTAAAGATTTTGATTTGTATACATGTTTTGGTTAACTAATATGCTTTTCAAGTCTCTTTTGTAGGTGACACCATTCTTTTAACAATTTTGTTGCAAATATTTTAAGCTTACAGGTTCTCCTAGCTTGGAGTGGTGGTGGAATTTGGTTGTCTCTTCCACATCTTCAAGAATTCAAAGACTTAGTCCCTCCTTAATTGATCAAAAGACCCCATTACCCAAGGGTTCCAAGGCTACAAGATTCTTTCTTTCTCATTCTCAAGAAAAACTAAAATTTCTTTTGGTTACCATTTCATGCATAGCTAGATGTAAGTTATCATCTAAATCTTTAAAAGTTTTATCTTGCATGCAAAGTAAGTTAGATCTATCTTTTACTTTCAAAATTTCAAGTAGATCTAGCATGCTAAACTTCATCTTTTAGTAAGTTTTAAAGCAACATCTTTGAGGGCTGAAAGATAGTTTAGTTTCAAGAGCTTTCATTTTTATATTTGGCAATCTATGTGCCATTAGTTTGTTTTCCTAAAACAACAAACCAAAGACCCTAAGGAGACAAGCTTTCTAGCTTGTTTTCCTTGGTTAAATTTCACTCGTCTTTGGTAGTTTTAACTTAGCAATTTTTGGTTTTTCCTAACATTGTTCCAAGACACTCTTAAAGTGTTTTTGGGTGTCTTTTGTTATCCTATGCTTGCTTTTATTTGCAGGTTTGTGGACAACCAAGAGGAAGTGATGCCGAATTTTGATGGATTTGGACTATCTGAGCCCACAAGAGCCCCCTTTTGTTGATGTTTTGGTAGTTGCGGGAGATATTTTCCTCCTGGACAACCTTTCTTAGAAGAGAAGAAGATTCCAAAAGTCAAAGGAAGACCATTGAAGAGTGGAAGAACACCCGAGAAGAGAAATCGGCCCACATGGAAAGAATAAAGTGGAATGAGAACTTCCAAGAAGAGAAGTCAACCCACAAGAAAAGATAAAAGGGAAATAGAATTTCCCAGCGAAGAAGTCGGCCCCAACTAAAGTGACTTGAAGACTATAAATAAAGAGACGTCTTGCTCATTTCGACACACTCACTAACTCAGCTTTCACTCAAGAAGAAGGCGCTAGTCAAAGGCAAGAAGAAGATGCAACACTGCAACATCTGAGGTTATTGGTTATTCTTGGTGGTGGTTTCTCTTGTGCACTCTTTTAGAGAAAATATGCGTTATCTTGTATGGTGTTGTTACTGCAGCTATTTGGTGACTTAGCTCTATTTAGTGTGCTTGCCTTGTGTTAGGTTTTCTTCATTATCTGTTGCTCTTGAGAGCTTGTTCATGGTTGAATTATATTATTGACGGAATCTATCTAAGGTTGGATAGGTTTTTCCCTGGGTTTGGGGTTTTCCTAGGATAACTCTCTGTCTCTCCTTTTGCTTGTTTATGTTGCTCATATTTTCAGTATATGATATGTGATTGTTAATGTAAAAGAAGATATAAGTACACTGGTAATCCTAATGCTCTGAAAATTAAAAAAAATAAAAATCTAACATGGTATCAAAGTTGATTACCTTCAAGACAGTCTAACAACTGGAAGGAAAGATATTGAGATTTGCAGTTGCACAATCCTTTTGTCAAGCTCATTGGCCACTTGTTCCAAGTCGTTGGGAATAATTTCACTTCAGAGCAACTCGCCTAATCCTAGCGCACTTACTGCAACACCCAGATCGGAGTTTGGTGAAGTTTGAAATTTTGCAAATTTTCAAATCTAGGGTTTCTACAAGGGAAAATGACTACCAATATGAGAGTTGAGGATAGGTTGGATGGAGCATACAACTTCATATTGTGGAATCATATGGTACTTCTCATTCTAGGAGAGAATGAGTTGTTGGATCATGTCAAGCAGGTTCTCTCGGAACCAGAAGAAGAAGACGCCAAGGTAAATTTCAAGAAGAATGAAATCAAGGCCAAGAGGATCTTGACAAATTTAATCAAGGATCACTTGATCCCCAATGTATCAGAATTGAAGACACCAAAGGAAATTTTTGATGCCCTAACTAGACTATATGAAAGCAAGAATACCAGTAGGAAGTTGACACTAAGGCATCAACTCAGAAACGTAATGACGAACAAGTTAGAAACAATCTCCAACTACTTCATGAGAATTTCACAAATCAAGGACCAACTAGAAACTATTGGAGACTCTGTGGATGATGTAGAGCTTGTGACTACTACACTTAATGGTTTTCCATCTTCTTGGGACCCATTTGTTCCAAGAATTTGCCCAATAAGTAAATTGCCCAAATTTGACAAGTTGTGGACAGACTGTACCCAAGAAGAATCTAGATCGACATCCAAATCACATAAGACTAATGATGAAGAAAACCAATCTCTTGTCGCTCATGTGAAGAAAATGAAAGAAAGGAGAGATTTCAGTTCGAAGAAAACTAGAAGACCACACCATAAGAAGGAAATATTTAAAATCATATGTTACACTTGTAAGAAGTTGGGGCATTATGTCTTTCAATGTCCTCGTGGAAAAGGAAAGAGAAAGCATCATGCACATGTAACAACTATGGAAGATTCAACACCTCAGAAGAAGTAAAAGGAATCAAAGGATGAAGAATATGTATTTGTCTCAACCCTCATAGGTACTATCACTCAAGGAACTGGTATCTGGCTTGTGGATAGTGGTGCTTCCAAGAACAACACTAGGTTCAAAAGTTCCCTTACGAAATTGACAGAGAAGAGTTCATCCCTTCAGGTGGAGCTTAGGGATGATTCCAGACACGCAATCAAAGGAGTAGGAGAAGCCTCCTACCAGCTTGATTTAGGTAATTCTATCTCAATTAAAGATGTATTGTTCATGCAAGGCTTGAAGAAGAATCTTCTGTCTATTTCTTCTTTAGAAGATAAAGGTTTCAGGGTAGCTTTTGTGGATGGCCAAGTTCTTCTATGGCCAAAGAATTCAAGCATAGATTCTGCTACCGTGATTGGTGTCCGAGAGGGAGGATTGTACAAATTGAAAGGATACCAAGAACAAGCCCTTGTACATAACAATACTAGCTCTAGTGAGCTATGGCATTGAAGACTTGCTCACCTAAATTATAGAGCATTACCAGTTTTGAGCAAGATGGTTAGCGGTCTACCAGATATGTAGGTACAACGAGATGGAGTATGCAAAGGATGTGCACTTGGAAAGAATGCCAAGGGAAGTTTCTCAAGCAATGACAACAGATCCAAAGGGATCTTGGAAATCGTGCATTCAGATGTATGCGAACAGATGATGGTGCCATCACTAGGTAACTTTATATACTATATCATTTTCATAAATGATTACTCACGTAAGACATGGATCTATTTCTTGAAAACAAAAGATGAAGTTTGCAGTAAGTTTCAAGAATTCAAGGCTTTAGTAGAGAATCTCTCTGGAAGAAAGATTAAGATCTTGAGGTCAGATAATGGAGGTGAATACACCTCAAATGAGTTTAAATACTTTTGCAGAGAAGCATGGATTAAGAGGGAGTTGACAACTCCCTACAACACTCAACAAAATGGGGTTGCAGAGAGAAAGAACAGATCAATTGTAGAAGCAGCTAAAGCGATGATCCATAACCAGAACTTACCCATGAACCTATGGGCATAAGCATCCATTACAACCATGTATGTCCATAATAGAAGTCCTCACAAGATATTGGGGAACAAGACACCAGAAGAAGTCTTCACCGAAAAGAAGCTAAAAGTCAGTCACTTGAGAATATTTGGTTGTTCGATGTACATACATGTACATATAGGCTTCCAGAATATACATACCCAGACATAGACAGATTGAAATTAGTCGGGATGTGACATTTCATGAAGATGAAGCCTTCATGAAGTCTAGAGAGTCTCACATGGATGAGGAGAGAGAGAGGAGCATGAAGCTCCAAGGGATGCATTAATGATTGACTCTACTCCAGAAGAACTCACTCCAGAAGATCAGAATGAGATAGTAGAGCCAAAGAGACCTGTAGATCCAACCAAAGAAGCTATAGTTACCAGGAAAATACCAGCATGGCTTCAGAACACTTTGCAAAACATTGAAGGACATGCAACTCCCATAGGCTCCTTTAGAGAGAGCAAGAGACCACACAAATTTTCCAGCTATGTGGCGCTGATGAGTAAAATCATTGATTCAAAACCTTCCACTTTTGAGGAAGCTTCTAAAAAACAAGTGTGGAAGGATGCCATGATGGAGGATTACCAATCCATCATGAAGAATGATGTGTGGGAAATGGTTTTGAGACCAGAGGGGAAGTCAGTAGTGACTTCCAAGTGGATCTACAAGATCAAGCATGTTGCAGATGACAACATAGAGAAGTACAAAGAAATATTTGTGGCTAGAGGGTTCTCCCAGAAAGAGGGAGAAGATTATGAGACTTTTGCTCCAGTAGCAAAGTACACTTCCATCAGAGCTACTATCTCTATTGCTTCTGTGATGGGATGGAAATTACACTAGAAGGATGTCAATATCGTGTTCTTGAATGGTGTAATTGAAGAAGAAGTGTACATAGAGCAACCATAAGTTTTTGTGATCCATGGGAAGGAGTCCCATGTCTACAAATTGAAGAAAGATTTGTACGGGCTTAAGCAGGCACCCAGGACATGGTATGCCAAAATAGGCAATTATCTGATGAGCTTAGGGTTTACCAAGAGTGATGCAAATCCCAACCTTTACTACAAAGGTTAAAGAGGGTTGCCCATTGATTTTGGTCATGTATGTGGACGCTTTGTTTCTTACAGACAATGAGAAGCTCATAGATGGGTGCAAGAGGGAGTTCACTTCAGAGTTCGAAATGAAGGATCTGGGTCTGATGCATTATTTCTTGGGATTAGAGGTGTGGCGGAGGCTAGATGATATTTTCCTTAACCAAGGAAAATATATAGTTGAGATCCTGCAGAGATTCGGGATGATGGACTACAAGTCCATGGCCACACCTATGGTTACGAATCTGATGCTCTTGAGTGATTCATCTTCAGATTTGGTGGATCCCACGATGTACAAACAGTTGATCGGATCCTTGATGTACCTGGTTAACACTAGGTCGTACATATGCTTTGTCGTGAACACTTTGAGTCAGAACATGGTTGAGCCTAGACATGTACATTGGATAACATCAAAGCATGTGTTGAGGTATATGCATGGTACTATTGGATATGGACTTAGATATGTCTAGACATAGAAGTGAAGCTGCAAGGTTATACAGACTCTGACTGAGCAGGGACTGCAGTGGATCGAAAAATCACATCAGGATATTGATTAAGTTTGGGATTAGGTATGATCTCATGGTTGAGCAGAAAACAGATGTCAATGACACTCAATACAATAGAGGCAGAGTATATTGCAGCTAGTGTTGCAAGCCATGAAGCAGTGTGGCTTCGGAAATTGCTTGCATGGTTATTTGATCTAGAGTTGGAACCAACTTTGATATACTATGATAATCAAAGTTGTGTGAAGCTTTCAGAGAATCCATTCTTTCATGAAAAGTCAAATCATATAGAGATAAAATACCATTACATCCGAGACATGGTGCAGAAGGGAGTTGTGGAGCTCTGATACATTGCCACAGATGAGTAGATAGTGGATATTCTCACCAAGCCTCTGTCTAGAGTGAAGTATGAGTACTTCAGAGACAAGCTTGGCATGATGCAGAATGTCCACCCTCGTTGAGAGGGAGGTGTGATGTTTTTCCTCTAAGTAGACTTCCCTTTGGACAAGGGCCTCCAAGATCAGTCAGGTGGAGTGACCGAGGGAGTAATATGGTAGTCTTGCCTAGTGGATGGGTGTGAATGGGACTACCAAGAGAGGAGAAACATCATAACATAGTTGTGGGGACTATGGTAGTAGCTTCATGCTACTAGGAGCGTAGTCATAGAGACTACTAAACTGCATGGTAGTAGCCTTACAACTACTAGTTGATTGCAAGTTATGGCTATGGTTGATGGCATGGTAGTAGTTGTATGCTACTAGTTGATTGATGCATAGTCATAAAGACTATTGGATTGCATGGTAGTAGCTTTGAAGCTACTAGTTGATTGCAGATCATGACTATGGTTGATGTTATGGTAGTAGTTGTGTGCTACGATTTGATTGTTGCATAGTCATAGAGACTATTGCTCTGCATGGTAGTAGCTTTGCAGCTACTACTTGATTTCAGATCATTACTATGGTTGATGGCATGGTACTAGTTGTGTTCTACTAGTTGATTGTTGCATAGTCATAGAGACTATTGGACTGCATGGTAGTATCTTTGTAGCTACTAGTTGATTGTAGATCAAGACTATGGTTGATGGCATGGTAGTAGTTGTGTGCTACTAGTTGATTGTTGCATAGTCATAAAGATTATTGGATAGCATGGTAGTAACTTTGTGCTACTATTTGATTGCTACGTAGTCGTGACAACATGGTAGTAGCCTTGTGCTACTAGTTGATTGTTGGAGAGCATGGCAATAGCTTTGTGCTACTAGTTGATTGTTGGAGAGCATGGTAGTAGTTGTGTGCTACTAGTTGATTGTAGCATAGTCGTAGAGACTATGTAGGAAGTTTTGAACTACTGATGGCATGGTAGTAGCCTTAGGGATACTAGATGATTGAAGTATAGTCATTGGACTACTAGAAGAAAACATCTTGGAAGAATACCTCCCTAGCTAAGAGGGATTGTTGATGTTTTGGTAGTTGTGGGAGGTATTTTCCTCTTGGACAACCTTTCATAGAAGAGAAGAATATTCTAGAAGTCAAAGGAAGACCATTGAACAGTGGAAGAACACCTCGGAAGAGAAGTCAACCCACACAGAAAGAATAAAACAAAATTAGAACCTCTAGGAAGAGAAGTCGGCCCACAAGAAAAGATAAAGGGGAAATAGAATTTCCCAGAGAAGAAGTTAGCCCCAACTAAAGTGACTTGAAGACTATAAATAGAGAGACATCTTGCTCATTTGGACACATTCACTAATTCATCTCTCACTCAAGAAGAAGGAGCTAGTCTAAGGCAAGAAGAAGACGCAACACTATAACATCTGAGGTTCTTAATTATTCTTAGTGGTGGTTTCTCTTGTGCGCTCTCTTAGAGAAGAGGTTTGTTATCTTGTATGGTGTTGTTACTGTAGCTATTTGGTGAACTAACTCTATTTAGTGCGCTAACCTTGTGTTAGGGTTTCTTCATTATCTGTTGCTCTTGAGATCTTGTTCATGGTTGGATTATATTATTGACAGAATCTATCTAAGAAAGGTTCGCTCGGTTTTTCCCCGACTTTGGGGTTTTCCCAGGATAACTCTTTGTTTCTTCTTGTGCTTGTTTATGCTTTTCATATTTTCAGTATATGGTATATGATTGTTAATGTAAAAGAAGATATAAGTACATTGGTAATCCTAATGCTCTAAAAATTATAAAAAAATAAAAAAATCTAACACCTTTTCATCAATAAACTTTTCTAAAACTTGTACAAAATTGTTGATCCCCTCTAATAAAGGATCACAAGTCTTCCCAAAAAAATGATTATAACTGAAATCAATAAAATCAATGGGCTATACATTGCCCAGTATTCAATCCCCCCTGGGGGATCACCGTCTTTTTTTGGTTATCTCATTTTTGCTTTAATTTTAGTTTTTCTTTGATTTAATATTTAAAAAAAAAAAATTCAATCACAACACTGCAAAACAGTTAATGTAGATTTAATTTTTGTAGATTAGCTTAGATTAGATTTCAACTTCTAGTTTAACTTAGTTTAGTTTCAATTTCCGCAATGTACTTTCTGCAATTTCAAGTTGGAAATAAACCATCCCCTCAACTTCCCTCGGTATGTTCTTGACCCCACCTTTGCGAGCTTCAACTTGATCTCTGGTGTGGGTTCCACGCAGAACGAGGGTTGGTCAGTGCGGATTTAGTTTTGACTAGGAAAATCCAATAGTTGTTATTATTGAATTTGGACAACACACTGAGTTTGTGTGTGAAGTCAGATGGGATGCTCCATGAGATCTAGGCTCTCCCTGTGTTGGACTTCCGACATTACTCTTTGTATTCTTTTATTGTATTGAACTTGCGTGTGAAGTTAGGGGGGTATTCTCTCCATTGGACCTTCGACATAGTTCTTTGCATTCAATTTGAGGGATAGCCTCTAAAAAGCCATGTTATCCCCTAGCCTAGGGATAACTAGGGAGATTATGTCTTGAGGCCCACAGGTCCTAGACATGGAGTACCGAGAGCCATGTTGACTTGAGCCTGGCCCTGGAGGGCCCATCCTTCTTCTTCATCGCCTCCATCTTGTCAGCAGCAACAACCATCCCATCGGCCTGGTCCTTCAGCAGCAGTGGGTCTTACTCCATGAGGTAATGAGTTAAGGTATCATGGTATGTGTCACTCTGATTCTCAAAACATTTGAATATGTTCATTTAATTCTTTTTACTTCTGATGTGTTCTTGGACCTTATGCCTTTCCACTTGTCCACACCTGGGGGGAATGACAGAATGCCCTAGCAAGTTGGTTCTCATAGGGTTTGAGTTTCCATTGGGTGGGTTCATGAAGGTCATCGTCCATTCCCACCATACTTATCACTTTTCATCTTTTTCCCTCTCATCCATCCCCTACATTGGTTCGGGCATTGGGTTTGCCAAGCTAGAAAAGGGTTGTACCTTACCTTGTGGGAATAAGGGGCTAAAGGCCTAGAGGGTAAAAGTAGTTGGCATAAGATAAAAGCCAAAGAACAAAAATATTCAGATGCTTCGCCCAGGGATCCCCGAGAAAGAAATAAAAAGTTTCTCAGCAAGAAATAGAGGGACCCATAAAATAATAAAATCAAGACGTAGTTGGAGGATAGGGGGTCTCATCACAACCCAACCTATTAGGTCTCATCACGAGCCAACCTATTAGGTCCATGGGCATGTATCGGTATGACACTACCATTCAACGGGTCACCACGCCAAGGTAGTGGCTCTTGGTGGCATAGCCAAGAGAAAGGGGGTCTCATCACGAGCCAACCTTCTCATCTCCGTGAAATTCTTTTGGGTAACATTGTCACCATTGGTCACCATGCCATGGTAGTGTCCCCTAACTAGTCTCTTGAAAGAAAAAGCAATAAGAGAAAAAGGTAAAAGGCATTGAATGGGCTTGGAAACATTTGCATCCATGACAAGGTGTAGTTCACCCTCTTCAGAGGCATCCACAAGTAAGCCATACATTCCCCTGTCATCACTACACCCATTACTCAAACATCCCTACACCACCTCATCCACTTACATGGCCTGGATTTGTCTTCACTTGGAAACACCCCATGTCCAATGAGAATTAGCCCAGTAGGACCTCTTGACATCCTCTCCAAACCTGGCTTATAGAATAACATAACGTCTTTGAGCACTTGTCTGGGAAAGGGGGTTTTATGCACATGTTTAGATAACTTGATTATTATATGTGATTGGCATTGCTATGATCCCTGCGACTTATGAGTCGATGGAGGGCGTACTTGTTGTTGTTGCAGGGCCACACTCGACGGATAGGTACACATGGGGAGATGATTAATTCGGACCTCCATAGGGCTAAAAGCGTACCAGATGGATGTTGAGACCCCAGCCAGGGGCAGACACATGTCAGAGGCTTGCACCAAAGAGAAAGGAGGGCGTCTTGCCCTTCTACTAGGATGTTGGTCTTAAAAGGACCATGACATCACCTCTGTGACCCTTGACGTCACCCAACGTTTGATGGACACTTTGGAGGCAATTGTGTGCCAAGTGGCATGTGTGGCTTGATCCAGAGGCCTTGGGAGGACAAACGTTTTTCTTCTAGAGGCTAACGTTTCACTAAAGAGGCCTAACGTCACCCTAAAGGGGCATGTCATCACCTTTTCTGCTTGATTTAGGGTTTAATTTGTCATTTTTATGTCGACCTTTTTGACCTAATTTGTAAATTAAAGGTCATTGTAACTGTATAAATAAAGGGAAAATCTCTCTTATTTTTGCGGATCTCTCACTCACACTTAAGTGAGGTCTAAAATTTGTGCCCTAATTAGGGTTTATTGGCTGAAATTTAGTGCGCACTTCTTGAAGGAGGCTATTTTTCGTGTATTTTAGCATTTTTCTTGGTGGAAGTCTTCAACTAGGCCTATTGCTAGATGATTCTTGGTGAATGTAAGTAAATTTTCTGCAATTCTTCTTCATTTGATTGGTTATGGTGTATTTATCTTGTATTTCTTCCAAGATTATGAAATTGCTAGCTTAAAACCCTAGGAGGCTAAAGCACATGTTATTGTTCTTGCCTTAATAACTTTTCACCTACTAGATTATGCTAGAAACCCTATTTTATTGGAGCTTTGTGCTAAGGGCCTTGCCATTGCGACACCCTAACATCTTTTGCTTCATCTATTCGTCATCTACTTCATCCTTGAGCTAAAGAAGGAGGAAAACTACTAGGGCCTAGGGTTACCTACTTCCTAGAGGCTATTGTCCCCTAAGGTTTAGTGATTGAAGCCTTGGGCTACCAACACTTCAATCATTGACCTTCTTGTCTCTAGCTCTCTTATTATCAATTTGTTCCTTCAAGATGTTCGCTGCTAAAAAAGACTTCATTTACCCTAAAAGCACTGATCTAAGCCTTACAATTGAGTGATTGATGAAAACTACTCTCAAAACCTTTACCTCAAGCTCTCTACTAACTTCTCCTAACCCTAGAATAGACTAATATACTAACCTACTTGTTGTTACAAAATTAAGCTACAACCATCTATTGCAGCATTAAAAGCACCTAAAAGCAATTGTAAAGTTGATTTATACACTGGCTAATTAGCTTCTGACAAATGCTAGTACTTTGCTATTAATGAGTGATTATTTCAGATCATTATGAAGCTCTTTCAAGGCATTTATTGTGAAGTTGTCATCTTATAAATATTTTTATTATAAAATTATGTTTGCTTCATCATACATCAACTAATTCTTTTATTTATAAGTCCATGGTTTTATGAAGTACCAACAAGTTGTACTTGCAAAAGATATTGTTTTCTTGTTGTTGTATTCTGGGCAGGTACATCTAAGCACTTTATTACTTCATTGGTTAAAACCTTGGGACTTTTTGATCAGTGTGACTTGTGAGAGGGGATACTTTCATAGACACGTTAACCTTTGCCTTCTCAAACCCCTAGGTCATCAAGGGCGTCTCCCCTGGGCCATCAACCCTAAATAGAAAGAGGTATCTTGTTGAGGTGACAGTGATAGGATAACCTTCGGTTACGCCAATTTTCCTTCCCTTAACCTTTTCCATTGGAATAAGTACAAATTGAGCGATAACAAAACGCATTTATATTAGATTTCTTTTATTGTTATCACTCCACACACTTCACACTCATAAGTGAACTTGCACTCACAATAGCCACTTCACAATAAACTCACTCACTTAACAACTCACCATTAATAATAAAATTTGTCAAGAGCACTTGCAACACAACTCGTACAACATCATTTTCATTTATCTTGCAACAACATTTACTTTTGGCATTGATCTATATTCATCTTTGTGTATTACCATTTCATTTAAAGTATCAACATTTGCTTTCAATATAAATCATTTATGGTGAAGTGCTTTATTTGTTTTGTATCTTTATCATAAGCAATTTCTATTATTTGTGTCATATATGATGCTAGAATAGTTGTTTTTGTTTTTGTCTCATAATAAACTCTTAGATCAATAGTTGTGCTTGGTTAGTTAAGCCTTAGATGTATTTTCTTAGGGACTACCCCACCTTGGATTCGCTAGGAGTTGGCCTAAACGGAGGAGTTGAGGATCAAGTGACATCACCTTGACTCAAGATTTGCCCCTAAGGATACACCCAGTGGATTGAATATTTCTTCCACGTTACCCAAGGTGTGTATAAGGAGGCAACAATTTTGGCGTTGTTGTCGTGGATAAATCTTTCTATTCCCAAAATACGACTTTTGTTTTTTGCTTTGTTTGATGCTTCTTGTATATTTAAAATAGACTTGATCATTTGGTGACTCCACTTCAAATAATTTGACAAAGTATTTTGCAAGAAGGAACTCAAGGATAACCAAATTGAAACAGAAAATGAGTTGATTGAAGCCTTTAAGGAAAAATGGAGAGATAAAGAACCAACAAACCTTGAGGTTGCCCCTGAGAGGGTCATTGAAATTGATAAGCATATGCAAGAGCTAGAGCTTCACAAAGAAAAAGAGAAGGATTTCCATCTAGAAGTTCCAGAAGAGCCTATAGATGAGTCAGTAACTAATCAAAATAAAGCAAAGGAAATTGAGTTTGGAGTTTATGAATATCTAGTTGATTGAAATCCCCACCCTCCTCTCGAAGGACCCATCTCTTAAAAAAAAATCCTCAATAGACATGCAGAGCTTGAAGAAAACAATGAAGTAGATTCTTTGACAACTCCAGTTCCAACCTCTTAGCCATCAGATGATTTAATAATAGATAATGGGAAAATGGAAGAGACTTTTAGATCATCAATTCCATATCATTACAAGCAATGGTTGGTCCTTCACAATGACAATCAAGTTCAAAAATTCATAAAAAATTTACAAGATATGTTAGACTTCAAAGTTTGTTGGAATAAAGAAGGATAGATATATCTTGAGTGGTTTATTTCCAAGAAAAAATCCATTTTGATAAAAATTGGAAAAGGGTGCTCAACAAGTCATCCCAGACAAGAGCTTTTCAAACACATAAGGTCTTACATCATCCATGACATGGTTGGTCCAAATGTTTTATATTTCATCTAGTTGGACAGTGAAAAGTTAAAATGTGTCAATGGAAGGGCAACTCCTTAAATTGTACCTCAACAATGACATATGATGCCCATGGGGGCATCCATTGTAACATAAATCTCTCTAACCCTTCTTCCTTGTATTTCATTTTCATTTCTTCAACGTTTCATTTTCTTCTATTATTAGTGTGACTTGTATCTTAATTGTTGGTTTCTATATATTGTGTGATTGATGCTATCTTGGCAAGATATGTTGTTATGATGCAGATCACAGATTCTGGATTCGAGCATGCTTTCCTTTCCTAAAGATGCCAATGTTACCCACCAAGTTGCACTAGGATGAACAAGAAGTTGTTTAAATTCAGAAGTTTTGTGGACCACTATGGCCCATTTTTCTTCTTCATCTTCACGCATTTCCATACCCCCATGGAGAATTGTAATAAGATGAATTAGCATGATGAACTTTGTAAAAGTATTATCCCCCTGAGACTTAATCATGAGTACATTACTCTAGAGTGTTTTTGTTTACTTATTAATTATATCTTTCTTGAATTTTGTAAGCGAGTTATAATTTCTAAGTTTTTTCACTCACCACTTCCAAAGCTGGAGTGTGCACTGATGGTTAGGCCTTAGTGTGTGTTGTCTAAGTCTAGAGTCTAATGTATATTACCATGCTAATAATCCTCTTAAAGTCTTATGTAAATGCGCTAAGTCCCCCTTAGGTTTTTTTTAATGCTTTCTACAAAAAAACAATTCCAGCAAAAACAATATATTTTAATTGTAATTGATGAATTAGTTAAATAAGTAGTACTAGGAGGTATTATATGCCTTGGGGGTATTCGTTTTCAAACTCATAAACATCTTAGAGGGATGACATATAGTTTAGTTTCAAGATCTTTCATCTTTATATTTGGAAATCTATGTGCCATTTGTTTGTTGTCCTAAAACAACAAACCAAAGACTCTAAGGAGATAAGTTTTTTAGCTTGTTTTCCTTGGTTAAATTTCACTTGTCGTTGGTAGTTGTAACTAAGCATTCTTTGGGTTTACCTAACATTGTTCCAGGACACTCTTAAAGTGTTTTTAGGCATCTTTTTTCTATCCTATGTTTGTTTTTTTTGGCAGGTTTGTGGATAGCCAAGAGGAAGTGCAGTCGAATTTTGCAGATTTGGACTATCTGGGACCCCTGGGAGCCCCCTTTTCATCAATATTTTTTTCTAAAACATGTAAAAACTTGTTGATCCCCTCTAATAAATGATCACAAGTCTTTCCCAAAAAAGAGATTGTATCTGAAATCAATAAAATTAGTGGGCTATACAGTGCCCAGTATTCAATTGCCCCTAGGGGATCGACATCTTTTTGTGGTTGTCTCATTTTTGCTTCAATTTTAGTTTTGTTTTTCTTTACCAATTTAAAAAGGATAAAATAAATAATAAAATCAATCACAACACCAAAAAACAATTAGTTTATATTTCATTTTTATAGATTAGCTTAGATTAGATTTCAATTTCTAGTTTAACTTAGTTTAGGTTCAATTTCCGCAATTTACTTTCTGCAATTTCAATTTGGAAATAAAACATCCCCTCATTTTCCCTCGGTATGTTCTTGACCCCACCTCTATGAGCTTCATCTTGATCTCTGGTGTGGATTCCACACATAATGGGGATTGGTCAGTGCAGATTTAGTTTTAACTAGGACAATCCAATAGCTGTTATTATTCAATTGGGACAATACATTGAGCTTGTGTGTGAAGTTAGACAGGATGCTCCATGAGATCTAGGTTCTCCCCATGTTGGAATTTCGGCATTACTCTTTGTATTCGTTTATTGTATTGAACTTGTGTGTGAAGTCAGGGGGATATTCTCCCCGTTGGACCTCCTGCATAGTTCTTTGCATCTAATTTGAGGGATAGCCATGAAGTAAGCCCTAATCCATATCACTATCAAACTTACTCTTGAAGGGTTTATTTATTTCATGCTTCACTTGACCTATCCCTTTACCTGACTATTTTATTTCTTATCTAGATTGGCACATCTAATAGGGTTGGATGAAGGCTCTCACATACTTAAACTTGCCAATTGACATGAGGTCTTGGGATGGTGTGATGCTTGAAGGGGATACTGAGGTGAATTCCTTACATGGCTTATATCTTAAGTAACAACTTACTTTGCAATTTGTAAGGACTAATATTTCTTGTGAACATTGGTTAACCTTGTCTTACACCCTGATTTGTTTTGGATGGTCCTGACATGGTTCTTTGAGGGATGTCCTAGGCTTGTACCCAGGACATCGTGACTTTATTGCGGAAATTTGTCACATGTGATGCAGAGCAGTGTGTCATCCAATGACTCACCACCTTCATAAATTAGCTCTCACATCCTTAAAAACTTGGGACGATGGACAAATGGGCTTGGTTTGAGCAGATTTGGTCATGATGGCACACAGATGGTTTGAGATCCCACAGGTTGGGAAAAGCACCCCAGAGCTTATTATTTATTGGATTAGGGATGTTGTTGTATGAAACAAACAGATATCACTCAGAGACGAGATGGAACCTCCTTTTCCCTGAACGCACCACTTTGAATGTTAGAAAATAGCCATCATTTGATGATGACATCATCTTTAAGGGTTTGATGTTGTTTGGGTTTTGATGGACAGTCAGGGAACCTGTGATGATTTGGCAAGGCCATGGTGAGGAGACATTTCATTGACATTTACTCCATCATGAGATGTTTCCACTTGGCCTTTGGATGCCTCCTCCTTGCCCAGGAGGGCTTGACGTCACACACATGTGGCCTATTATGATGTATTTTTGCATTTTTGCATTTGGTAAAGGACAAATGAGGGGTCGACCCCACTTCAAATGAATGAATGTTATGTTATGTGGACAACTTACGTAGGCTAGCCTCATATAAGAAGACTAGCGCTAGCCTTTTATTTTTTCATCGTGACTTTTTCACCTTTGTGGGGTAACACTTCTAGTTTTTTCGTTATTTCATCCATTCTTGGTATTTTCTCTTATGTGCTATGCTTGAAGGAGGTCTCTTGTGGATGCTTCTTTTCATGTTGGATGGATATTTCTGCAATTAGGGTTTTATGCTCTTGGTTTATTGGATGAAGTAAGTAAGTTTATGCAATTTTATGATATTTTGTTGATGTAAATGGTGAAATTGTTATTTTGTTGCAAGAAGTCTTATTTTGTTGAAACCATAAGTTGGGAACATAAGTGCTTCTTCCCCTCATAAAGTTTTATTTGTCCAAGTTAGTGAAATGTCCTTGCTAGGGTTAGAAGCCTAAATCCCAAAAGTGCTTGCACTTTAGGACTTTGGCCCTAGACATTTGGTCCTTGACCTAAGTGAAGCTACAAGAAGGGAAAAACAATATCTAGGGGCCAAACATGCTTGCACCCTAGATATGATTTTCCTCAAAGTCTAAATCCTAAGGCCCAAATGTGCCTATACCTTGTGGTTTAGACTCTACCTCTTGGTTTCGATTAGACAAATCTTCAAGTTTAATGTATTTGATATTCCATATTCCATAGAATGACAACAACATTTATCTAGAAGTAATCTTGTGGTGAAAGTCGTTGTTAAAGTCATTTTTCTAAATCTCTCAAGTGTTCTACTAACACTAACTCTAGCAAACTCACAGTAATTATGTTTTTTGTTACCAAAGTTTGCTACAACCACTGAAAATTGTCTTAATTTGTTGCATAAACCTAATTACAAGTGGCTTAACTTGCTCATAAATCACCTCTAGCAATTGGATATTATTCTATTATTTAAATTTTTACTTTTCATAGTCAATTGTGGTGTTTATGAGCATTTATTCTTGTTGTTATTGCAAATAATTTATTGTTGTTATACAACCAGTTATTGTTGTAATTTGCAATAGCCAATGCAATTTTACTTGTCTAGTGTCTAAAGAGGTCATTGTTGCATGCTTTAGCTTGGTAATTGTCATATATATGTTGTAAATTGTTCTTGTTCTAGGTAGGTACAACAATCACCTTACAACCTCTCTTTTTTTCCTAGACCTAGAACTAACTAACATGTGACCAAGATAGGGGGCAATAATCTTGGATATTTCTTGCTATTGGATCCCCTAAGGTCACTAGGGAAGCCTCCCTTGTGGGGGACCTCCTCCATCACTAAAATGAGGGAATATCCTACTTAGGTGACAATGGCAGTTTCTTCCATAGTTATGCAAGATTTGAGAATCTTGTGGTGGGCTTTGCACAAGTACAAATCTTGTGATAACATTTTGGTGTCATTGTCAGGGAGGATTGAGTCATTCTCCTCATGACATATCTTTGGTGAACTTATCTCAAAGCCCTTATCTTACAAGTTTCCCTGGCGACTCCACCGAGGGTAGAATCCATCACCTTCCTTTGATGATCCTAAAGAGATCATATGGTGACTCCACTGATATATTTTGAGGTGTCATCCTACTCAAATTTGAGATATTATGTATTTTCAAGTGATGGAATCATGGCACCCTGGGATCAAAGGTATCCTTCTATTGATTTTGAAAGTTTTTGGGATACCCAAATGAGTTTGATATAAGATCGTTGGAGAACTCTCC
>SNQJ01S0007761.1:122440-156977 GCA_010110895.2 Picea sitchensis | reverse complement strand
CAAGGTCAGTATTTGATTTTCTAACTGTTGTGCTCGAATAATATTGAGTTTACCAAACACAGATTCAATCGTGTTCCAAGCTTCTTCGGGGTCATCAATTCCTTGAAGGTGGTACCTTAAATCAGGAGAGATGGACATTCTGAATAGTCCACGTGCTTCATCATTCCTATTATCCCATTTGGCTTTCTTATCATCATTAGTGAGTGTTGTTTCCTTTCCTAAGGTAATCCGATATAGGGCTTTACTTATTAATAAATATTCCATATGGGATTTCCATTGGAAGTAGTTGTTGTTGGTAAGAAAGACATTACTTGTAGAAGCTATATTAAATATGCAGATAATGTGGATTTAAAAACTAAAACTAATGATCTGGATGAAAATATCTCGAAACGTTATGCGCTTTTAAAAAAAACGGCACTGAAAACAAACTTCCGATGTGAGAGTTATGCCCTTTTTAAAAAAAGGAATAAACGATAACCAAATAACCACGTGATAGTGTAAGTTATTTTATGAAGGGACCCACTTTTATAAAGAGAAGTGGGGATCACTTTTACAATAAAGTTACCTTATAACAGAAAAGTTGCATGCAAAATAAATAACTTTAAAATAAAATATAAAGCTACTTATAGTGATTCACTTTTATACTTTAAGTGAAATGCACTTTACAATTTTTAGCATGAACTTTTTCAAAGAAAGTAACAAAAGAGAGACTTGAACTCAAGACCTCTTACTTAATAAGGCAAGTTTTAACCAAATGGTCTAGAAAAACATATTGTAATGTTCAGAAGGAGGATTGTTGTTGTTGTTGATGATGATGTTGAAGACGGTCTTGGAGAGCATGCTAAAAAAAAACTATTTTCACACAAGAAAAAAATTTCGCTTTTCGATGACAAGAGTTAGATCTCGGTTAGCTTACTCGAAAGATGCACCTTTTCCTATATGTTTCTAATTTGCCGATATCACACAGGGCGCGGGGCAAAGAGAATACGCAAATCCAAAAGAGTAGCAACCCGGAAATAAAAAATACAAACCGAAATAAAATCAAAATAGAACTTTGCATAAATTTAAAAAATGCGTATTCAGGCTTTATACCTCCGGATCTGACTGTAATGGTTGTATCTTGGGAAAACGGAAACCTTTTTGAGTGAAACGAAAAGTGTTCCTGATTGAAACGAGTGCTCCGAACGCAATGGAACAGTCCTCTTAGCCTAGAAATATACGAAAATTCCAGAAAATGGAGATGAGGAAACTTGGCTTCACGATCTCGATCTACAACAAGAGCGAGTCTTCAAATAGGCTCTGATACCATGTTCGACAACACAGGTATTCCAACAGAGGGAAAACACCTTCAGTAACCACTCACATAACCATATCAACACACCAATGTTTTCACGTGGTAAAAACCCTACGGGGAAACATCCACGTCCCCAGCCAACACGGCCACTTGAAGTAGTTTATTAATGCAAAGAAAAATATTACAGAGATATTTTACAAGAGAGTTTCTCACAATTTATCATCGGCAAATGACCCTCCATGCTCTTTAAATAGAGATCATCGACCAATCGGGTGTTAAGCCATGGATCAATGGTCGTTAAGATCGAGGAGAGTATGAACCGTCGGATCACTCTATGTCAAGAACATATCATGACCGTCGAATTTCCTAACTACAAATGCATACTAATTCATACTAAAGAAACACACTATAAAACACACTTTTACCTAACGACACAATAGACTAAGTAGATCTTACTAACTCCTAAGTGTCTAAATATCCTAACAAGTGGTAGGTTCTTCCATAGATACACAAGATTTGGGAGTGTTGTGTTGGAATTTGAATAAGTACAAATTTTGCGATAACATTTTGGTGTCGTTGTTGGGGATGATTGAGTCATTCTCCTCAACAACATATCTTTGGTAAACTTTCTCTTGAAGCCCTTATCTTACAAGTTTACATGGCAACTCCATTGAGGGTATTTCCCTCACCTTCCTTTGATGATGCTAGAGGGATCATCTGGCAACTCCACAAAGTTCAAGGAGGTACACTAACCCTCCTAAGGCCTACAAGAGAAGGGTTCCTCGCAACTCACCTGTAGTAAAATCCTTGTTCGGTGGAAACCTTACTTTACCTATAATGCCTCTGTTGCGACAAGCACTACAACCCTCCATTTTCTCGTTTGATCTTTCTTAATTCCCTAGAAAATGGAGCCTCTCATCTTTTCATCCTAGGATAAATCCTCACGAGTCTCCCTCTCCACCTCAAAACACTTAGAAAATTCATGGTTTTACTTGAAAAGATCATCAACACTGGGTGTTCAAATCCCAAATTTGAAATCGGCAAAGTTTCTTCAAACTTCTTCGAACAGTTTGGAGGAGTTACTTCTAACTTCTCTAAACAATTTGGAGGAGTTACTTCTAACTACTCTGAACAGTTCAGAAGAGTTTTTTTCATCTGTCCCGGTATGCAACGATATTGCACAAGTTAGAGGAAACTCCTCCGATGTGTTCGGAGGAGGTAAATATAACTCCTTCGAACACATCGGAGGAGTTTCTCTGATTTCTTCCAATATTATTAGAGAACTTCTTCTTCGACCCTCCGATCACACCAACCCATCCTATCGCATTTAATGCCAAAACAATATTTTGGCTATATAAATGAAACGAGGTCAAGTCATTGTTACTCGATTGAGATTTGAGTAAGACAGATCCATAAGGATAAAATGAGAGATTCCTCGTGCAATCTTGCCACCTATCCACACTCACCACGTGGCATCATATTCCAGGTAATGGTATCTTTCCTTCTTTTTGTTTAAGGTTAGGGTTAGGTCTCCTTTTAATTTCTTAACTTTCTCTTTGGTTCTTGTTTCATTACCTTAGTTGGATAGTTTTCTTCTCCCCCATGCCACCACACCCTTTATTTKTTCCCTTAACCAGTGCATGCCAATGTGATGTGCACCCTTTTCTCATTTTAGAGATTATTTTTCGCCCTAAAAAAATGGCCATTCGGCCCTAATTTCACTGTGGTGACGCCTCTTTCCTTCATTACAACCAATCTTTTCGAGCTTGAAAGTTTACCCTGCACACATAGACTTAGATCAGAAAGGTTCCAAGGGACTCTTTCGACCTCTAAACCCGTCCTCGGTCACTTATGAAACCCTCATGCTTTGTATAACAATTCTTACTAACTTCTCCAAACATATCGGAGGAGTTATTACTAACTCCTCCGATGCGTTCGGAGGAGTTATTACTAACTCCTCCGATGCGTTCGGAGGAACTATAAACTTTTTTTCCCGCGCAGCTCAGAGTACCTGCTGATAACTCTTGTGATCATATTGGAGGATTTACTCTCAACTCATTTGATATGATCAGAAGAGTTGTATCCAACACCGTCGATTTTTGCACACCTTTGAGACTTATGGCGAACCTTTTCGATATGTTATCGGCGAAGTCAGGACTAACTCCTCCGACTTATATTTTCCTACTATTTGGATAATTTGGATTCCCATCCAACATTCATAGGGCCTTGTTTCCCTTTGACCTTCTCTAACATAATTGTTTTTCACTAATAGATGGGTGATTACTTCATCATCCATCTTACAAAGTGAACACATGCCAGGACCGTTGTTACTTCTCCTTTGCAAATGATCTCAAAGAAGTAACTTGTCTCACAACACTAGCCACATATGAACACGTGTCTTCATAGGGGCCATAATATTCCAAAGGGGGCTTCCACCACAATGATTTTGTCTTGTTCTGCATTACATAACATAGTATTGTACCATAACTTTGCAATCTATTATCTTAGAATATGATTCTTTGACCAAACCAAATTATATTTTTTATCTCTAATCCTTACATGAATATGAGATAAAGTTCCACATAACATTGCCATTGTATTAAATTCTCTCTTGCAAATCCCAAGAATACCAATACCAATACAATACCAATGCTAATACCAATACCATACCAATAACAATACCAATACCAATATCATACCATTGCATACCAATACCAATACCATTGCATACCATTGCATGGTAATGGTATGCATTGGCAATGATATGCATACAAATACCAATACCATACTATACCATACCAATACCAATACCAATACCATACTAATATCAATACCATACTATACCATACCAATACCAATACCATACCAATACCAATACCATGCCATATCAATACCAATACCAATCCCATACCATACCAATACCAATACCATACCATTGCATATCAATACCAATCCCATACCATACCAATACCAATACCATACCATTGCATATCAATACCAATACCATTGCACGGAAACGGTATGCATTGGCAATGATATGCATACCAATACCATACCAATACCAATACCATTGCATACCAATACCAATACCTTTGCATACCATTGCATGACAAAGGTATGCATTGACAATGATGTGCATACCAATGCCATACCAATACCAATACCATACCATACCAATACCAATACCATACCATACTATTACCATACCATACCATACCATACCAATAGCAATACCATAGCATGCCATACCAATAGCAATACCAATACCAATCCCATACCATACCAATACTAATACCAATACTATACCATTGCATGCCAATACCAATACCATTGCATGGAAATGGTATGCATTGGCAATGATATGCATACCAATACCAATACCATACCAACACCAATACCAATACCAAAACCATACAAATACTATACCATACTAATACCAATACCATTCCATACCAATACCATACAAGTACTATACCAATACCAAAACCAATACCAATGTGCATTGCCAATACTCGTATGCCTTGCCAATACCAATACCATACCATACCATACTAATACCAATACCAATAACATACCATACCATACCAATACCATACTAATACAATATCATACGATACCATACCAATAGCATTACCATACCAATACCATACCATTGTGTACCAATACCAATACCATTGCATACCATTGCACGACAATGGTATGCATTGGAAATGATATGCCTACCAATACCATACCAAAACCAATACCAATATGCATTGCCAATACTCTTATGCCTTGCCAATACCAATACCATTGCATACCAATACAACCAATACCATTACATACCAATACCAATACCATACATGTACTATACCATACCAATACCATACCATACCATACCAATACCATACCATTGTGTACCAATACCAATACCATTGCATACCATTGCACGACAATGATATGCATACCAATACCATACCAAAACCAATACCAATATGCATTGCCAATACCCTTATGCCTTGCCAATACCAATACCAATACCAATACCAATACCATTGCATACCAATACGACCAATACCATTGCATACCAATACCAATACCAATACCAAAACCAATACCAATATGCATTGCCAATACCCTTATGCCTTGCCAATACCAATACCATTGCATACCATCGCATGGAAATGCCAATACCAATACCATTGCATACCAATAAAAATACCAATACAATTGCCAATACCATACCAATACCAATACCATTGCCAATACCATACCATACCATACCAATACCATTGTCAATACCAATACCAATACCATACCAATACAATACGATTTCATACCAATACCAATACCAATATTGCATACCATTGCATTGACAATGATATGCATACCAACACCATTGCCATTACCATACCATACCAATAACATTGTCAATACCAATACCAATACCATACCATTGCATACCAATATCGTTGCGTACCAATATCAATACCATTGCATACCACAATGGTATGCATTGATAATGATATGCATACCAATACCATACCAATACTAATACCATAGCCAAAAACGTCCGACAGAGTGATCTTAAAAATTGACCTCATCTTCAGAAATTGCACTATGCCTCATTGACCAAAACCCTAGTGCTGGAGATACTCCAACAAATGGTTTTCCGGTCGACAGATTGATAACATAGAGGCTCCACTAGTTGAAAATCGGTGCTCTTAATCCAATGCAACCAATATCCAACTTCAACCAAAAATCCTCATCCACATGTTCGACAAATTAAGCACAACACTTTGCATAAAAGGACTAACACACCTCAAGTTGACGATGTTTTTCCATCTCCCATACTCTGGGTTGCTTGAATGTGATGAGCCTTGGATGACCTATATCTGTAAAAGTGAATGAGAGGGGTTGTTGGGATGCCAATTGTGGACATGTTGATCATCATAGTGGTTGGGATCATGTTCTCCATTGTGGGCCACGAGACATGATCTCCTCCAGTTACCCCTAGGTATGGGGGGGTAATATCTGGCTCCAACATGGGGACATGTGCTCACTGTAGAGGGCATGAGAACCTCAACATCTCTAGCTATCTAAGACCTGCAATCTTGCACCACTTCAACCAACAACACTGTTTAGAAGTATCTACCGATGGATTGTACAAAGACATTACATAGATGATGAGATTTCAGTGGGTAGTATGCCTCCTACAATCGATTCAAATCCAATTGGAATTGTGGTAAGGAATTTTCCAATTTGATATAAATAATATGTATACTTCTTTTAAACATTGTTTTATATTATTTAAATAATTATTTTTTTTCTTAATGAATACTTGCAGGATAAAGTTATTGGTTTAAAGTTGCTTGGATCACTGACTTCTAGCCTAGAGGGCGATGATCATTTATCAGATGATACATCTAATAAAAATATGTGCACATATACCAGCTCTAAAGATGAGGATTTCATGAAAACAAGTAACAAAACAAGAACCGCTTTAAAGGTGCATAATTTGCTTAAAGACAAGGGGAAGGTTGACTACATACCCTATGAGAATGAATGTAATGGAGATGATGACTTGCCCCTGACTTTGAGATCAATTTACAAAGAGACATTTGATCGTCGATTATATTATGCTTGGCCCAGTGATCAACAACTACCTAGAGTGTATGAGGTGTTTCAATTTTGGGGATATAGCTACATGATACGACCCTCCGATATTCATGGAGAAAATCTGGGCCTCTTTATTGTCCAAAATGTCCATGTGGGATCTAAAAATAGAAACAATTCACAACAAACCACTAGGAAATTAATGCCATATTATGGTCCATCATATTACAGGTGGTGAATGGACAAAGGCTAGCATAATATAAGCCTAACATGTCAGCATATGGTCTAAATTCAAATATGTATACACATCATCTCCAATTGGAAAGTGGAAAAGAAATTAATAGAGGTCATATTATGTATATAGATGGACGTGCATACACACACAAAAATATTTCAGGTTTTATAAATAGTAGTAAAGGAAATGACCCTAATGTAAGACCAAATTGTCAATTTGTTGAAGTTATAAGTGATAAAGATGGAGATATGGAAAGAGAGATTGATAGATTGATAATGGTTGAGGCTATTATGGACCTTACCATTGGGGATGAATATTTGATTAATTACCCCTTCTTAAAACGCACTCTTGCACGAAAGAAAAGAGAAGAATTAGGTCTCCCTAAGGATGTTCGTAAGGGAAGAAAACCAAAGAATAATCAATGAGTGTGGATTGACATTTTATACACTATGTTGTCAAAATTGTGTTTTATTTTAAATTATTGTATAAAATAAGTAGTATATAAAATAATATTCCGCTACTCAATTGATGTATATATGTTCATACATTCTATATTCTTATTGGTTAATACAATATATTTGATTATATTTCTTTGAAATTGATACAATTATGATTTATCCAATTCTTTCCAAACATTAAATAATGCTTGTGTATGTTGATAGGTAGAAGACATTGATGATCCACCTACTAATACCCAAGATCAAACTGGGTTATTGGGATTTGGATGGGATGATCCAAACCATCCTTTAAACCATACTAGGGCGAAAAGAGAAACATTGAAGAGAATACTACCAACTTATAAGTTTGAAGAGTTGATGAGATTAGCATACAATGATGACATGCCACATAGCTTTAATGACGATTATGATAGTAAAAATGCAGTGCATGAAGAAAGATTGAATGAAATGCTTACAGGTTTCTTTGGGGATGGAAACAATCATGACGATAATGATCATATGGTTGATAGTAATGATGATAGTAGGGGTAATTACCACCAACATAATCTTGATGATAACAACCTGAAAGACTCAATCAAGCAAGCTGCGAAGACACCCGTGTTCAGATCGAGTGCAAGTAGAACCTCAAAACTTGCATGCACATTGATATTATTAGAAATCAAATCACTATTTGGTTGGTTAGACAAAGGATTCACTACCCTATTGAAGTGAGTTGAAATGCATTTCTTACTTTGCATTGTCAATTGGTGTATATAATTTGTAAACATTCATCAACTATGTTTATATGTATTTAATGGGATGTTATAAAACATATATTGTATATAAACAGTAGTCATGTAGATTGACATATCAAACATGTTCATCATAAATCAAACATTTAATTGATTTAATCTTTGGAAATCTTACAGGGCACTAAAAACTAAAATATTCCTTGAAGAGAATGTGTTGCCATCAACTTGCAGAGAAGCACGTCAGTTGTTGGATGAGTTGGGGATTGAATATAAACAAATTCATTCATGTAAAAATTATTTCATTTTATATAGAGGTGAATATCAAAACAAGGTAGAATGTCATGTATGCAAAGAGAACAGATATTGTACAGATGTACAAGGTCCTACAGCTCCAAAAAAGGTTTTACGTCACATTTCAATTATACCTAGACTTCAACGAATGTTTCATTGAAATTCACTTGCACGATTGATGGACTGACATGCAAAGAACATGAGTAAAGATGGACTCATGTGAATTCTGACCGACCCCAAAGCAATGAAACACATAGAGGAAAAATGGTCGAGTAAATTCAAAGATGAACCACGCAGTATTAGGTTTGGTCTTGCAATTGATGGAGTGTGCCCATTCTCTTTCATCAGCTTAAATTATAGTGTTTGACCAGTCGGATTGATAGTATACAATATTCCCCCATGGATGAGTGTTAGAAAGGAGCACCTTATGCTAACTCTCATTGTTCCAGGAAAACAAGAAGTTAAAAATATGGATGTTTATATTGCACCTTTTATTGGTGAGATGCAACTACTATGGAAAGGCATAAGAATGTATGACATATCAAACCCTCCATCAAATAGTTCATTAATGTTGTATGGTGTACTATGTTGGACTATTCATGATTTCCCAGGAATTGGTGTTTGTTCTGGTAAGATAAAATATTTACGTATTCACACTCATAATTTATTTTCATCCCAACTTTCATACTTACTTTTATACTATTATTATAATGTTATTAACATTACTTATTGAATTGCAGGGCTTCAAACAAAGGGGATATTTTCATGTTCAAGATGTGAAGATCATTTTCAAGGGAGGTATTATAAATATCTACATAAATTTATTTATGCAAAAAACATGGTTTTTCTACCAACAGATCATAAGTTTAGAAATCGTCTAAAGAATCAATTTGACAGAAAAGTTGAAAATAGAGGCCCTCCCATGATTATGGGTCCAGGTGTTTGGATTAAGAAGTATGAAGATGCTGAATTGAAAGGTTGGGAGGATTTTTTTGATCAGGGTGATTCAATTGAAGAACCAGAACAAGTTGTAGTTAATATGCCAGAAGGAATGAAAAGTAAATCCATATTTTATAAGCTCCCTTACTGGAAGGATCTATTAATATCTCACCTATTATATCCTATGCACATCTTCAAAAATGTCCCAAATTCTATATTTCGACATATATCAAGCAAAGAGAAGGACACCTTGTCTTCGAGGAGAGATATTGCTCTTTCGCGTACCAAATTTAATAGAAGACATTTGTAGCCAAACAGGGAAAATGAAACATATGCAAAAGCTCCATGGATTTTGAAAAAAAAAAGAGCTAGACCAACTAAAAAATGTCATATGTTCAATAAGAACACCTACTGGCTATGGGTCATCATTGGATAAATCTTTTACAGTTGATGGACATATCACGAGATTTAAAACACGTGATTTTCATAATTGTTTGAAGGTATTATATCATCATTTAAGTTTTACTGGTAACATTGATTTAGTACTAAATATATTTTGATATTTTGTTGTGTGAAAAATTACTAATGACCTATGATGAATGTGTTTGATAGCATATCATGCCATTGGAAATTAGGGGGGATTCATGTCTTACCATTGAATTAAGGAATGCCATAAGTCGATTGTCAACATTTACAAGGTATGTGGTATGAAATGTTCATGTGTGAGAGACATAGAGATATTATATTCCATTTTAATTGTTCACTAAAGGTTCATACTAATTTACTATTCTTATAATAAGTGGGTAACCTCCAAGGAGATTCATGAATGTGAAGTACCAAAATGGAAGAAGGAAATTGCAGAAATTGTATGTGTATTTGAGAAGGACCTCCCTACAGGATTTATGGACCTACAAGTCCATTTACTTATACACCTAGTTGATGACATTGAATTGGAGGGTGTCGTATCAATGAGGTGTATGTTTTTTCTTTGAGAGGTATATGAAAACTCTAAAAAAATATGTCTGACAAAAGACACATCCAGAGGGTTGTATGGCTGAAGGGTATGTATTGAATGAATCATTTTTCTTCCTATGTGAATTCCTTGGTAAGGATTTTGAAGATGGGCACGCTTCTGAGATGAAGAACAAGCTTAAGATATTATTGATGGAGAAAAACCACAATCTAATGGTGTTCAAGTAGAAATTAGTAAGTAAATTCATGATCATTAATGTAGTTTTTTTCCTTGCAATCATTAATTTTCTTTGTAATTTATTTGTCAAATTAACTGAATAACATTTGGAGTTTGAAATAAACATGTTGACATGTAATAGGTGTAGACGAAAGTCCAATACTCAACAAGTTAATTATGTACCACATGGGGTTTATGAACAAATGGATTGATTTGTATGATAAAAAGAGGGAAGAAGTATTAGAAGCAAGGAGATAGTTTAAGAGATCAAACCCAAGGAACAATCCACTTCCCAGTGATCTGCTTAGGGAATGGGGAAAATATTGCACTCTAGAATAGGTTACTGAACAAATTCAAAATCAAATAGAAGATGCAAGTATAGATTCAAACATAACGGAAGATGAAATCAATGTGTGTAAAGGATGTGAAAGAAAGGTACAGTTGGAATTTTACAAAATGTTGTTTCCTTACAGTTTTGACACTATTAACTATTTTAATATTCATCATTATATTTGTTTTCACTGAAATAAATGGTGTTTAACAGGCGAGGAAATATCCTGCAATGTGGGCATATGGACGACATTATCGTGTAGAAAGTGTAGATGTAAAGAGACAATCCTTTGATTGTGGCATCATGGTTGATTTCAAGCAATCCAGTCGAGCAAGCTCAAAAGATAAGAATATTATTGAAGGGAATCTACAATATGTTAGAAAAATCCAAGAAATTATTGAGTTGGATTATCGCTCTTTTAAATGTTGTATTTTTAAGTGTAGATGGTATGAAGCATTTGAGAGAACACAAAGACATAATACCCATAGTGGATTGTTTTCTATAGATTCCGCGAGGTTCCTACCGGAGGATAAGGAGCCTTATGCTCTACCAATCCTTTGTGAGCAGGTATTTCTTTAACTCAAATAAGAAGCAATAGTGATCATTAATCTATTGATTCATAGTTTTTTGTAATATATGTGTTTAGTAATAAATAAAAGTGTTATAAGATATTTCTAATATATGTATTTCATTCATGTGCGGGTATTTTTCTAGGAAGATATTTTGGACATGAAATGGATATTTGTCATACATTATGATCCAAGATTAGGGCATGTGTTTGACGATGCATTAGTGGATATTGAGAAAAACAATGGTGTTCAACAAAATGTGAGAGATGAATTAGAGAACATCGAAGAAATTAACATTTGTGATGATGTTGAAGATGGTTATGTTCAGGCACAAGAAGACAACAAAGTAGAGTTAGATGATAAGGAGCCTTATGCTCTACCAATCCTTTGTGAGCAGGTATTTATTTAACTCAAATAAGAAGCAATAGTGATAATTAATCTATTGATTCATAGTTTTTTGCGATAATATATGTGTTTATTAATAAATAAAAGTGTTATAAGATATTTCTAATATATGTATGTCGTTCATGTGCGGGTATTTTTCTAGGAAGATATTTTGGACCTGAAATGGATATTTGTCATACATTATGATCCAAGATTAGGGCATGTGTTTGACGATGCATTAGTGGATATTGAGAAAAACAATGATGTCCAACAAAATGTGAGAGATGAATTAGAGAACATCGAAGAAATTAGCATCTGTGATGATGTTGAAGATGGTTATGTTCAGGCACAAGAAGACAACAAAGTAGAGTTAGATGATTTTATGGAAGACAACAATATGGATGATATAGAAAATGATGATCCAAATTATACATCTGGTAACAATATAGATGGTCTATAGTCAAATTTCAATGATAATGAAGATGATGCAGATCAAGAAGAGGATGATGATAATATTAAATACTTGAAAGAACATATGAACATTGACAATGATAAACTGGATGACATTGTTGCAGACAATAATGTTAATGAACAAGACTTCTAAATTTTCAAAATTATTTGTAATCAAGTTTTTAAAATGGCGTTGATTCTTATGGCCCAAACTTTCATGAAATGCTTCAGTATTATTTCTAATGATACAAATTACTTTTGGCAATATCCTTAAAGTGTTCAATCTTTTCTATGAATTGTTGGCAAAAAAAAATAAGATTACTTATATAAGGGTTAGCATGGTTAGTGGTCATTTATTGGCAATTGTTAAAAAATATAATTAAATATATTGTATATGTAAATCAATGTAAATCCAAACAATTAGGCTAATTAATGTATCCAAAGTTTATTCATTAATTTATATTTTAAAACAAATTGAAATATTTCACTAAGCCTATGTTGATGCAAATGTGGATGATCTCAACGATTATGTGGGGACATAAATATACATCCTTAAGTCTCGAAACCCTCCCATATAGTTAAGGCATGTGTCTAATCTAACCATGCCAAATTTCGACGCATACAAGCACAGATTGAAGAAATTTCAACGTTGGCCCCCATTCACTGCTCACTATGTGGGGTCATTGCATGACATTTGTGATGGATGTATTGGAAGTTCCATGTCAAATTTCAAGATAGTTATGACAATGATTCTATAGAAGGGAATGACGAACATTGAAAATGAGACGTTTATGATGAACGTTGATGCAGATGTAGAATTTTGAAACCCTCCTTGAGTCTTGAAAACCCTCCCATACCATCAAGGCATGTGTCTAGTCTAACCATGTCGAATTTAGACACATACAGGCACAATTTGAAGAAATTTCAGCGTTGGCCCCATTCAATTTTCACTGTGCGAGGTCGATGCAAGATGACATTTGTGATGGGTGCATTGGAAGTGCCATGACATTTCAAGAGAGTTCCGACAAAGATTCTATAGATGGAAATGACGAGTGATGACAATGAGATCACATCCATTATATTGAACATTGATGCAAACATGGACGATCTCAAATATTATGCGGGGACATCAAATATCCTTAAAAGTATTGAAACCCTCCCATACTTTCAAGGCATGTGTCTAATCTAACCATTTCTAATTTCGACGCATACAGACACAGATTGAAAAAATTTCAACGTTGGCCCCTACATTCACTGCTCACTGTGTGAGTTTAGTGGGAAAAATTTGTGATGGGTGTATTGGTATTTCCATGTCAAATTTCAAAATAGTTCTGACAATGATTCCATAGAAGGGAATGATGAATGATGACAATGAGACGTGCATGATGAATGTCGATGCAAATGTGGATGATCTCAAAGATTATGTGGGGACATCAATATACATCCTTGAATCTTGAAACCCTCCCATACCATCAAGGCATGTGTCTAGTCTAACCATGTCAAATTTTGATGCATACAGACACATATTGAAGAAATTTCAATGTTGGCCCCATTCACTACTCACTATGCGGGGTCAGTGCATGACATTTTTGGTGGGTGAATTGAAAGTTCCATGACATTGCAAGAGAGTTCCAACAATGATTCTACAGATGGAAACAACGAATGATGACAATGAGACATCCATTATAAACATTGATGCAAACATGGACGATATAAAATATTATGTGGGGACATCATACATCCTTGAGTCTTGAAACCCTCTCATATTGTCAAGGCATGTATCTAGTCTAACCATGTCGAATTTCGAAGCATACATGCATAGTTTGAAGAAATTTCAACGTTGGCCCCATTCAATGCTCACTGTGCGAGGTTGATGCAAAATGACATTGGTGATGGGTGTATTGGAAGTGCCATGACATTTCCAGAGAGTTCCGACAAATATTATATAGATGGAAATAACAAATGATGACAATGAGACATCCATTATATTGAACATTGATGAAAACATGGACGTCGATCTCAAATATTATGTGGGGACATCAAACATCCTTAAGTCTTGAAACCCTCCCATACCATCAAGGCAATTATCTAGTCTAACCATGTCAAATTTCAATGCATATGGGAACAGATTGAAAAAATTTCAACGTTGGCCCCATTCATTGCTCACTGTGCAGGTTCGGTGGAAGAAATTTGTGATGGGTGTATTGAAAGTTCCATGTCAAATATCAATATAGTTATGACAACAATTCTATAGAAGGGAATGACGAATGATGGCAATGAGACATGTATGATGAATGTTGATGCGAATGTGGACGATCTCAAAGATTATGTGGAGACATCATACATCCTTGAGTCTTGAAACCCTCCCATACCGTCAAGGCATGTGTCTAGTCTAACCATGTCAAATTTCAATGCATACAAATACATATTGAAAAATTTCAATGTTGGCCCCATTCATTGCTCACTATGCAGGGTCGATGCATGACATTTTTGGTGGGTGAATTGGAAGTTCCATGACATTTCAAGAGAGTTCCAACAAATATTCTACATATGGAAATGACAAATGATGAAAATGAGATGTTCATTATGAACGTTGATGAAAACATGGACGATCTCAAAGATTATGTGGGGACATCATACATTCTTGAGTCTTGAAACCCTCTCATACCATCAACACATGTGTCTAATCTAAACATGTCAAATTTTGATGCATACAGACACAAACTGAAGAAATTTCAACATTGGCCCCATTCACTACTCATTGTGAGGGGTCGGTGGAAGACAATATTTGTGATGGGTGTATTGGAAGTTCCATGGAATTTCAAGAGATCAGTTCCATAAAGATTCTACATGTGGAAATGATGGATGATGAAAATGAGACGTGGACGATATCAATGATTTTGTGTAGGGTCGATGGATGTCATTAATCCCTTGACCATATATAATCCCTAATCAATTAACCATTAAACTACCTAACCCCTAAGCCCCAAATCCATTAGCCATTGACCCTTAATCCCTTAAATTGTAACCTTTGATCCCTTAACCCTTAATCCCTTAAACGGTAACCCCTAGTCCCTTAACCCTTAATCCCTAGACCTCAAATCCCTAAATAACCTAATCTCCAAATCCCCTATCCACTTAACCCCCAAAAACTCAACAAAATTATTATTTAGGCACATTGGGAGTTAAATTGGAAGAGAAAATAGAAGTTAAAAAGGAAGCTAATATGGAAGCTAAACTGGGAGCTAAATAGGGATCTAACTGGGACGCTAAAAAGGACGTTAAACTAGGCACTAATAGCGCCTAGTTTAGCACCCACTTTTGTTTCTCGGCGCAAATAGATCCATAAATAGCGCCCTCCCGATAAATAGCTTCAACTTTAGAAAAAAAGTGGATAAAAATACATTAAAACATCCAGTGGAAGCTAAAAAGGGAGCTAATCACATGGATTTGTTGTAGTGTCTTAAGACTACACACATGGGACTCCTTCCCACTTACGTCAATCCCTGAGATTGTTTTATGTACACTTCTTCCTTAATGATCCCATCAAGGAAAGTTGTCTTCACATCCATCTAATGTATCCTCCATCCCATAAACAAAACCAAATACAACTGCTCTAATGGAAGTGTACTCAACAACTAGAGTAAATGTCTCCTCTATGCAGTTAATTACCAATTATGCAGATAATTTGAATATTGAAAATGAAGATGTCTGGATGAGGATTTTTGTGCAAAGTATAGATGGAGAAGCTAGCAAGTGGTTTAGAAGTTTATCTCCTGGATCAATAGATGGAATTGAAGCCCTGGATGATGCATTTTTAAGACGTTGGGGTGACAAAAAAACTTCTTATATTACATTACAGAATTTGGGGCTCTTAAAAGGAAAGAGGGTGAATCAATGTCATATTTTTCAAAAATATTTAACAAGATGTATAACAAAATTCCTACTGATATTAAACCCACCAAAACTTCTGCTAAAATAAAATTATGCAAATGCTTTTGACCCAAAGTTCTGCCTTTTTTTGAGAGAAAGAAGGTCTACAACATTGGTTGATATGCAAGATGTTGCATTAGAGGTTGAATCAAATATATTGGCAGCAGATAAGTTAAGGGGAAAATCTAATAGAGATAGAAGGAAACAAAAAGAAGAAGCCTCATCTTCAGATGCATCAGGAATTAATCCCCAAGTTGATGAATTGACTAAGTTGGTTAGGCCACTTTCTATAGAATTGGAAAGATTAAAACTTGAAAGGAGACAAACAATAGAAACCCTCAAGATTTTAGAAACATACATAATTTCAAAAGGACAAATAATACACCTCAAATTCTGTAGAGAGATCAGAGAAATAGATAAGATCAGAAAGTTCAAACTCCTCTATAGAACAATTTGTTTTATGATGAAGAAGGAAATAATGAGGAAGCAGATCAAGAGATTCATTGTTTAGGGGATAAATTTGTCTCCCCTCATTTAACCCAGACTTCTTATGAAGAATCTTTAATGAGAAATCAACTGAATGAGTTAAGTAAAAGAGAAAAAGTAAATGAAACTCAAAATAAATATAATTTGAGGTCAAAACAAAATGAGGGGAAACCAAGTACATCTACTCAGCCTAAAAAATCATATACCCCTCCTAGGACAATTGTTGCACCAAATAAGGAAACCAGAGAACAAAACAATCAACCTATTATCAAGGCTCCTATTCAAGAGCCAAAAGAAATTCAAAAATCCCAATCCTATTTTAATTTTGAGAATGAATTCCAAAAAATCAAGATTCTTGTCCCACTCCTAGAGTTGATGAAAAATGAAGATTTCAAGAATTTATTTCAAAAATGTTGCAACCTAAATCGTTTTCCCATTCAACGGACTTAGTTAACTTGTTGTATAAGAAACCTGTAGTTATATTGGGACCACTGGTAAAAGACAGAGATGACTATTCTCCTCCCTTTTACACTTCTTTGAATGTTCATGACAAAATTTTGCACAATTGTCTTATGGAATTAGGTGCATCCCACAACTTGATGCCTAAGGCTATCATGGATGAATTGGGTCTGGAAATTACTAAATCATATCATGATTTGTATTGTTTTGATTCAAGAAAAGTAAAATGTCTTGGAGTTATTAAAGATCTAATTGTCACTCTTTTTCAACTACCTATTAAAAGCATAGTCATGAATATTGTAGTTGTAGATGTTCCTCCCAAATTTGGGATGTTGTTGTCTAGATCATGGATCAAGAGGTTAGGAGGGACATTGCAAATGGATCTTTCTTATGCTACCATACCAATCTTTAGGGCTGAACACAGAAGGTTGTATAGAGAGGCACAACTTGCATATATCACCAATGATGAGGGAAACCCAACAAACCATCCCATATATGTTCTTGATATTGATTTAGGATCTAGCATTCTGCATCTTACTGATTTTCCTTAGTCACCATTGGAAATAAAAAATCAGTCGCCAACAACATGTGAGACAACTAGAAAAGGTGCTCAAACATGGAAAATGTATTTTGATGGTGTATCTTCCAAGGATAATGTTGGTGTTGGAGTAGTGTTCATTTATCCTTCTCGGGAAGTCATAACCTTGTCCTTCAAATCTGAATTTGAGACCACAAACAACATTGCAGATTATGACACATTAGTTTTGGGGCTTAGGGTTGCAAAGGACATGAAAGTTGAAGAATTGTCAGTTTTTGGAGATGCAAAGCTAATTGTGAATCAAGTCAAAAACATCTATCAAGCAAAGCATACAAGAATTGAAGCTTATACGAATGTCGTTTGGAACCTTAATGATAATTTATTCTTATCCTTCAACATATCTTTTGTTCTCTAAGAGGCTAATACATTGGTTGATTCCCTAGTTGTTTATGCCAGTGATTTTAAAATACCACTACCCCCAAATCCTAAGTATGATGTTGAGGTGAAATATAGACCTGATATACCTAATAATGTCAAACATTGGAAGGCTTTTGAAGATGATCAAGAACTAAAGAGGTTTTTGGAAACATTAGATGAATTTTATGTGCTTCATATTGACCAAGATTCATATGATGATAAAAATATGCATGATGATAAATTTCTTAACAATATTACAAAACATAAAATTGTTCATTTGCCTAGCAATCATATTCCTAAATGATTGGTTCCCTTGGAGAGACCGATTGATAACAAGGATGTTGTTTTGAAAGTGAGTGGTTCTAATGAAAATGAATATCTGACAAAATGTAATCTTGGCACTGAAGAGGAACCCAAATATGTTAAATTTTTTAGCAATTTGTCAGAAAATCAAAGGGCTAAATATATCAAATTGTTGAAAGAATTTGCCGATGTTTTTGCATGGAATTATGAAGGCTTGGAAATTTATGATACTAGCATCATTGAGCATATAATACCTTTGAAAGATGACACCAAACCTTTCAGACAAAAACTAAGGCAGATCAACCCTATGTTATTGTCTATTATGGAGAAAGAAGTCAAGAAACTGCTTGATGCTCGGATCATTATACCTATGAGGTATTTTGATTGAATAGATAATTTGGTCCCTGTTAGAAAGAATAATGGTGAGATCAGGATTTGTGTTGACTTCAGAAACTTAAATAGGTGTTCCAGAAAAGACAACTACCCCTTACAAAAAATGAACCATATCTTGCAAAGGGTGACATGATCAATAAGGATTTCAATGATTGATGGTTTTTCAGGCTACAATTAGATTTATGTGTTACCAGAGGACATAGAAAAGACAACATTTACTACTCCTTAGGGTACATTCATGTATGCCAAGATTCCCTTCAGTCTCATGAATGCAAGGGAAACTTTCCAACGTGCAATGAACATTGCATTTATTGGAGAGAAAGACAAGTTTGTGGTTATCTACTTGGATGATATAACGATGTTTTCCAAGTCTGATCAAGAGCATTACCATCATTTAGAGAACGTATTTATGAAGTGCAGAAAGTATGGTGTGTCCCTTAATTCCAAGAAGTCTCTTTTTTCCATGAAGGAAGGTAAGTCGTTAGGACATATTGTCTCAGCTGAAGGAGTAAAATTTGATCCAAATAGAGTAGAGGCTATCAAAACTCTTTCTCTCCCAAGGTCCAAGAAAGAAATTCAATCTTTCTTAGGTAAGATGAACTTTTTGAGGAGATTTATATCTAACTTTGTTGAGTTAGTGAAATTCATCACTACAATGTTGAGAAAAGGGAATGAAGTAAAATGGAAATGAGAAGCTAGGAGTTCTTTTGAGCAAATAAAACAAGCATTGGTCAATGCTCTTGTTTTAATCAGTCCTAACTACTCAAAGGAATATTTGAGTTTCTCCTTTGCCTCAAACGATACATTAGTTGTTGTCCTTCTTCAGAAGATTTCAAATGGAATGGAGAAACCTATTTATTTTTTCAGTAGAGCCTTGAGAGATGTTGAAGTCAAATATGACATCATGGAGAAACAAGCTTATGCTTTAGTCAAAGCTCTAAAATCTTTCAGGGTATATGTTCTTCACTCAAAAACTATTGCTTATGTCCCTTAAAGATCTGTGAAACAAATTTTGATTCAACCTGATATAGATGGGAAAAGAAGTAAGTGGATTGCCAAGATTTTGGAGTTTTATCTTGAGGTGAAACCCACCAAGTTAGTGAAGGGTAAAGGTTTAGCTAGATTGTTGGTTGAATCAAATTGTAAGGAATTGGGAGTAAATTTAATGAGTACTAACTCTATAAATAAACAATCTGATATTCCTAACAAAAACTTGCAAATCAATTCAAAATCGGCAGAATGCAGTTGGTATAAGGACCTCATCTATTTTTTTCAAAATTTACAACCTCCCACTAGACTTGAGAAGACCAAAGTGAGGGATTTTAAGCTTAAAGAAGTCAGGTATTGCATTGTTGATAAGATTCTATATTGGAAAGATCCTGTAGGGGTTCTTTTAAGATGTTTGGATCTAGAAGAGGCAAAACAAACTATGACTGAATTTCATGAGAGTTTATGTGGAGTTCGTCATTTTTAGAGGATTACAATATACAAGATACTTAGAGCTGGGTACTTTTGGCCTAGTTTATTCACTCATGTGTGCGCAAAGATCAGAACTTGTGAAAAATATCAGAAATTCTCAGGAAAACAACAACTCAAATCTTTGCCTTTGAACCCCATAGTGGTATCTAGCCCTTTTCAGTAGTGGGGGTTAGACTTGATTGGAGAAATTCATCCATCCTCAAGTGGCCATCATCGTTGGATTCTGACTGCTACGGATTACTTCACCAAGTGGATAGAATCCATTCCCACTAAAAATGCAATGCATAAAGTAGTTATTGGTTTCCTGGAAGATATTCTATCAAGGTTTGGTTTTCCTAATAAAATTGTTACTGATAATGATGCATCTTTTAAAGTGAAACGTGACACCTGCCTCGAGAAACATGTCATGTATTTAGGTGGTTTTTCGGCACATGGTTTTTGCCGATGGTTTTTCTATTTCCGATTAAGGAATTAGGGTTTTTGACTAATCCAGGTCATTGGGTTAGGTTTTTGGATGTTGTTGGCTCCTATATGTATTTTGTATTGTAAACATTGAAAAACGCTGAATGAATATAGAATATGTTGGTTTTTCCGGTTTGGGTTTCCAGGAGAAAATTCTCTGTGTAATGTTTGTATTTTCCATTGTATATTTTCTGTTCTTTTTCTGAATATTTGTTTCCAGTAGATATTGTACAAGGTTAGAATTTACAAGTCACCTCTAGCTACACCTGAACCTGATCCAAAAAAAATCATAAAGAAGGGAAAAGCTTTGCAAGGAGCCTCCTCTTCTAAATTTTCAGATATTTCTGGAGACCTACCTAAATCTGTTTTCCATAGACCAGTTGTTTTTTATCATGTTTCTCATTTACCTATTACTAAAACTCCTAAAAAATCAAAACTAGGAGATTTTCATGTATAATACTCAACTTTTTCCCCTAATTTGAAAGAAGAAAACTTGGAAAGTTTTAATTTTCTTGCATCTCCTGAAATTGTAAAGTTGTTTAAACTTGAAAGTTTGAAAGATTTTCCTTTCTTAGGTTCTCCTTCTCCCCATTCTTTATGTAACTAAAGAAGAAGGAACCTTAGTTTTTGTTGAGATCCCCCCAACTCCATTCAAGTCCCAACCACTTTTTGTTAAATCTGAATCTTCTCCACCTTATACACCTTCTTTTTCAAAACCACTTGCTATACAGATTGCATCTTTACCTGTCAAATCACCTTCTACTTCTCCTAAAGGTCAGAATCCTCCTTTTCAAAATCAAATGGCAGGATTTAATCCTCCTCATAACAGAATGGATGCCATTGTGGCTGCTAGGTATGCACCATTAGTGTTTCCTCATCCCATGAATGATCTTCCAATAGGAGGTCACCTTAAGTACATGCCTAAATTTACAGGAGAGGAATATATCACTGCAAAAGAACACCTTGTTGCATTTTACACTTATGCAGATAATTTGAATATTAAAAATGAAGATGTATGGATGAGGGTTTTTGTGCAAAGTCTAGATGGAGAAGCTAAGAAGTGGTTTAGAGGTTTAGCTCTTGGATCAATAGATGGAATTGAAGCCCTGGATGATGTATTTTTAAGAAATTGGGGTGACAAAAAAGACTTCTTATATTATATTACAAAATTTGGGACCCTTGAAAGGAAAGAGGGTGAATCAATGTCAGATTTTTCAAAAAGATTTAACAAGATGTATAAAAAAATTCCTATTGATATTAAACCCACTGAAACTTCTAATAAAATAACTTATGAAAGTGATTTTTACCCATATATGTGTATTTTGTTGAGAGAAAGAAGGTCTACAACATTGGCTCATATGCAAGATGTTGCATTAGAAGTTGAATCAAATATATTGGCAGTAGATAAGTTGAGGGGAAAACCTGATAGAGATAGAAGGAAACAAAAATTAGAAGCCTCATCTTCAGATGCTTCGGGAATTAATCCCCAATTTGATGAATTGAATAAGTTGGTTAAGTAAATTTCTACATAAATGGAAAGATTAAAACTTGAAGGGAGAAAAACAAATAGAAACCCTCAAGATTTTCAAAATAGAAATAATTTCAGAAGGCCAAATAATACACCTCAAATTCTGCAGAGAGATCAACGAAATAGAGAGGATCAAAAAGTTCAAACTCCTCTATAGAAAAATTTGGTTGATGATGAAGAAGGAAATAATGAGGAAGAATATCAAGAGATTCATTGTTTGGGGGATACAACTACCTCCCCTCATTTAACCCAAACTGCTTATGAAGAATCTTTAGTGAACAATCATTTGAATGAGTTAAGTAAAGGAGAAAAAGTAAATGAGACTCAAAACAAATATAATTTGAAGTCAAAACAAAGGGAGGGGAAACCAAGTACATCTACTCAGCCTAAAAAATCAGATACTCCTCCCAAGACAATGGCTACACCAAATAAGGAAACCAGAGAACAAAACAATCACCCTATTATCAAGGCTCATGTTCAAGAGCCAAAGGAAATTCAAAAATTCCAATCCTATTTTAATTTTGAGAATGAAATCCAGAAAATCAAGATTCCTATCACACTCCTAGAGTTGATGAAAAATGAATATTTCAAGAAATTTGTTTCAAAAATGTTGCATCCTGAATCTGTTTCCCATTCAACAGACTCAGTTAACTTGCAGGGTGAGAAACCTACGATTATATTGGTACCACCGGTAGAAGACAAAGATGACTCTTCTCCTCCATTTTACACTTCTTTGAATGTGCATGACAAAAAAATTTACAATTGTCTTATGGACTTAGGTGCATCCCACAACTTGATGCCTAAGGTTTTCATGGATGAATTGGGCCTGGAAATTACTGAAGCATATCATGATTTGTATTTTTTTTTACTCAAGAAAAGTAAAATTTCTTGGAGTTATTAAAGATCTAGTTGTCACTCTTTTGCAACCACCTATGAAGAGCATAGTCATGGATATTGTAGTTGCAGATGTTCCTCCCAAATTTGGGATGTTGTTGTCTAGATCATGGATAAATAAGTTAGGAGGGATATTGAAAATGGATCTTTCTTATGCCACCATACCAATCTTTGGGGGTGAACACAGAAGGTTGTATAGAGAGGAACAGCTTGCATATATCATAAGTGATGAGGGCAACCCAAAAAACTATCCCATCCATGTTGTTGATATTGATTTAGGATTTAGCATTCTGCATCTTGTTGATTTTCCTCAGTCACCATTGGAAACAAAAAATCAATCACCAACAACATGTGAGACAACTAGACAAGGTGCTCAAACATGGAAAATGTATTTTGATGGTGCATCCTCCAAGGACAGTGTTGGTGTTGGACTAGTGTTCATTTATCCTTCTCAGTGAGTCATAACCTTGTCCTTCAAACTAAAATTTGAGACCACAAACAACATTGCAAAATATAAAGCATTATTTTTTGGGCTTAGGGTTGCAAAGGACATGAAAGTTGAATATTTTTCAGTTTTTGGAGATACAAAGTTGATCGTGCATTAAGTCAGAAACATATATCAAACAAATCATCCAAGACTCAGAGCTTATAGGAATGAGGTTTGGGACATTATTGATAATTTCTTCTTAGCCTTCAACATATCTTTTGTTCCTAGAGAGGCTAATACATTGGTTGATTCCCTAGTTGTTTCTTCTGGTAATTTTAAAATCCCACTACCCCCAAATCCTAAGTATGAAGTTGAGGTGAAATATAGACCTACTATACCTAATAATGTCAAACATTGGAAGGTTTTTTAATATGATCAATAACTAAAAAGGTTTTTTAATATGATCAATAACTAAAAAGGTTTTTGGAAACAATAGATGAATTTTATCCTCTTCATATTGACCAAGATTCAGATGATGATAAAAATATGCATGTTGATAAATTTATGAACAATATTGCAGATCGTAAAATTGTTCAGTTTCCTAGCAATCATATTCCTGAAGGATTGGTTCCCTTGGAGAGATTGTTTGATAACAATGATGTTGTTGTGAAAGTGAGTGGTTATAATGAGAATGCAGATCTGACATAATGTAATCTTGGCACTTAAGAGGAACCCAAATATGTTAAATTATCCAGTAGTTTGTCAAAAAATAAAAGAGTTGAATATATCAAACTGCTGAAAGAATTTGTTGATGTTTTTGCATGGAAGTATGAAGACTTGGAAACTTATGATACTAGCATCATTGAGCATAGAATACATTTGAAAGATAACACCAAACCTTTTAGACAGAAACTAATGTATATCAACCCTATGTTATCGCATATTATGGACAAAGAGGTCAAGAAACTGCTTGATGCTCAGATCATTATACTTCTGAAGTATTCTGATTGGATAGTTGATTTGGTCCATGTCATAAATAAGAATGATGACATCAAGATTTTTGTTGACTTCAAAAACTTAAACAGGTGTTCCAGAAAAGACAACTACCCCTTACGAAAAATGGAGCATATCTTACAAAGGGTGACAGGCTCAATAAGGATTTCAATGATTGACTGGTTTTTAGGATACAATCAGATTTATGTATTACCATAAGACAGATAAAAGACAACATTTACTACTCCTTGGGTTATATTCATGTATTCCAATATTTCCTTCAGTCTCATGAATGCAGGGGAAATTTTCCAACGTGCAATGGACATTGCATTTATTGGAGAGAAAGACAGGTTTGTAGTTATATACTTGGATGATATCACAGTGTTTTCCAAGTCTAATCAAGAGCATTACCAGCATTTAGAGAAGGTATTTCTGAAGTGCAGAAAGTATGGGTTGTTCCTTAATCCCAAGAAGCCTCTTTTTTCCATGAAGGAAGGTAAGTTGTTAGGACATGTTGTCTCAGATAAAGGAGTAAAAATTGATCCAAATAGAGTAGAGGCTATCAAAACTCTTTCTCTCCTAAGGTCCAAGAAATAAATTTAGTCCTTCTTAGGTAAGATAAAAAATTTGAGGAGATTGATATCTAACTTTCATGAGTTAGTGAAATTAATCATTTCCATGTTGAGAAAAGGGAATTAAGTAAAATGGACACCAGAAGCTATGATTTATTTTGAGAAAATAAAACAAGCATTGGTTGATGCTCATGTTTTAATCAGTCATGACCACTCAAAGGAATTTTTATTTTCTCCTTTGCCTCAAATGATACATTAGTTGTTGTCCTTCTTCAGAAGAATTCAGATGGAATGCAGAGGCCTAATTATTTTTTTAGTAGAGCCTTGAGAGATGATGAAGTCAGATATGGCATCATGAAGAAACAAGCTTATTCTTTAGTCAAAGCTCTAAAAGATTCCAGGGTATATATTCTTCACTAAAAAAATATTTTTTATGTCCCTTCAAGCTCTGCGAAAGAAATTTTGATTCGGCCTGATATAGATGGGAAAATAAGCAAGTGGATTGCCAAGATTTTGGAGTTTGATCTTGATTTGAAACCCACCAAGTTAGTGAAGGGTCAAGGTTTAGCTAGATTGTCGGTTGAATCAAATTGTAATGCACTGGGAGTGAATTCCATGATTACTAACTCTATAAATCAACAATATGATATTCCTAACATCAGCCTGCAAATCAATTCAAAATTGGTAGAATGTAGTTGGTATAAGGACCTCATCCATTTCTTGCAAAATCTGCAACCTCCCACTGGACTTGATAAGACCAAAGTGAGGGCTTTGAAGCTTAAATCAGTCAAGTATTGCATTGTTGATCAGATTCTATATAGGAAATATCTTGTAGGGGTTCTTTTAAGATGTTTGGATCTAAAAGAGGAAAAACAAACTATGATTGAATTTCATGAGAGTCTATGTGGAGGTCATTTTTGGAGGACTACAACATACAAGATAATTAGAGTTGGGTACTTTTGGCCTATTTTATTCACTGATGTGTGTGAAAATATCAGAACTTGTGACAAATGTCAAAAATTCTCAAGAAAACAACAACTTAAATATTTTCCTCTGAAACCCATAGTGGTATTTGACCCTTTTCAGCAGTGGGGGTTAGACTTTATTGGCGAAATTCATCCATGATCCTCAAGTGGCCAGCATCGTTGGATTCTGACTACTACTGATTAATTCACCAAGTAGATAGAAGCCATTCCCACCAAAAATGAAACACTTAAAGTAGTTATTTGTTTCCTGGAAGATATTCTATCAAGGTTTGGTTGTCCTAATAAAATTGTTACTAATAATGCTGCAAATTTTAAAGTTGATCCTCTTGTGAAGTTTTGTGAAAAAAATTGGTATTTAACTTATCCACTCTGCTCCATATTACCCTCAAGGTAATGGCTTAGAAGAATCTTCCAACAAAGTCCTAGTGAATATCATCAGAAAACAGTTGGAAGATAATAAGAAGTCATGGGATTCAAAGTTGAATTTTTCCCTATGGGAAGACAGAGTAACCACCAAAAGGTCAATTAGCACCACACCATTTCGACTGGTTTATGGAACTGAAGTTGTTTTCCCTGCTCAGTTAGCCTTACCTGTGGAAACATTTCTTCAAGGTAAAGAAGGGGAACCAAATGATATGATCAGGAGGATGCATCAACTTGTGGAAGTACAACAAACCAGTAAGCATATTTTTGATAAAGCATAGAGTCATCAACAAAAAATCAAAGAAGTTTTTGACAAGAAAGTGAAGAAGGAAGATTTTCATCTTGGAGACATAGTACTCAAGTGGGATGCTCAAAGGAAAGATAAGGGAAAACATGGTAAATTTGAAGCCATTTGGGTTGGTCCTTTTAAAAATTTTGAAGTTTTGCAAAACAATAATTTGAAGTTGTAGAATTTGGAAGATGTCGAAATTCAAATTTTGGGTTATATATGATGTCATAACTCAAATTTTGAGTTTTCCATAAGCATAGTCTTGTTTTTAGTCTTGGTTTAGAGCCTTGGTGCCATGTTATCATTTGTCATCATGAAGGAAATAAGGGTCAAATGGTTCTCAACCCTAGTCTTCAAATCATCATCATAATATTTCATGTCTCAAGAGTTTGTACACAAAATTCCATTATGTCATTTTCCAACCGTTTAGAGGTCAAGTCGGATGTCAGATTTGCTTGTTGCCAACTCACCTAAAATTTCACAGCATACCAATAAGTACCTTGTGCACTAATCTCTCATCATTGTACTTTGAAAACATGTCCGGGGAGATCTCATCGTCTTCAATGCATTAAATTCATTATGATTTTCAAGATTATGTTAAGGAACAATTCTAACAGTTCCCACGAAGCACGCTACTATATCTTGAAAACTGGCGTTGCATATTGATATTGCAGACTGGCGTTGTAAACTTCATGTAGTAGATTGAAGATTATTGGATGATTTCATTTAATACCAACTCGAGTTCACAAAGCACCAACCTAAATTCAGACATACCAGGTACCCCTTTGATGATTGCATGTTGCTTAAATGGTTGATTGAGAATGTAAAGTTGTTGTGTATTTTTTACGCTGCAAAATGTTAAATGTTCATGTGCTACTAACTCTATGCACCATTAAAACCCATTTTTCTGGTGTTCTAAACCCTGGTCATTGGTCAAATTTGTTATCGCAGGGTCATCCTACAACTTCCTTTTGCAAACAAGTCATATTACCCACTCATAATTATGCGTTGCAAACTGTCTATTACAACCCTGAGCTGCAAAGTGTACGTTGCACACTGACACTGTGAATCCTCTATTTTTTGTATTGACCAAACCCTTGTCAAAATTGAAATCCATCTAAGGCCCGGGTTTAAACCAATATTATATGTTCCCTCTCATACATGAAAAGTATTGTCAATCTTTCATAAAGCCTAGTTCAATTGCACTGCAGACTAGCATTGTGAACTGGTTGTCGGCACTACAAACCCTTTGTTTACATAGAGTTGTCTCTTTTTACCTGTCTATAGCTTCAATTAGATTGAATTGATGTCCCTCTTATAATTCCTACTTGCAATTTTCTCCACTTCATACCATTGTTGTGTATAATTTTTCATATGGGTGAATTCTTAGATGCCAGCTCTTTAATCAAACCCTAAAAATCCATGTTTTACTCTATATTTCACATAGCAACTGTCATAAGAGGTTATAGGAGATTTTAAGACATAAATTATGGACAATCTCACAAACTCCTGACATAGAAGTTTCACCTGTGGCAGAACCTATACCTATGGAAATACCATCAAGCAAAAAAACGAATTTGAAAGGCGAAAAACTTGTTTTATCCCCACCAGTTGCTACAGAAAAAGTCAAATCTAGAAGACCTTTTACTATATCAACAACCAAACAGTGTATTCCTATAAAGGATGGTACAACATAGACTTCATCTCAGCAAAAGGACAAATTTCAGATTTCCAACAAGCCCATGGAGGTTATTGATATCAGCACTCCTCCTCATGAAAGTAACCTTACTTTCAAAAGACTCGGGAGGCATCTTAAGGATGCAAAAACTGAAATTGACAAGTTGAAAAAGGAAGATTTGGATTCCTGAATTAAACTAAATGAGATGTTAGATATATATGAGGAGACCATTGATAAATCTAGGTTCATGGCTAAAAGGTCTTTTCCCCTTCACAGGAAACTCAAGAATTTATATAGGTGGAAGAGAGCTTGCCAAGCTGAAATCAAAAAATTAAAAGTAGAGTTACAACCTTTCAGAGAAGAAATGAGAAAATGAATTTATATATGTTGGCTAAGGTGGCTACTAGAAGGAGTACTAGAATAAAAATATGAATACAAGATGATCTTCCACATCAACATCATTTTTGTCATGGTTTTTGCATGCAGTTACAACACTAAGTGATGATTTTGAATTTTGAGCTAAACTTAACATCTTTTTATGTTTTCTCCAAGGTTACTTCAAGTTATAATGAGTTTGCAACATCTTTTGGAAGGTCTGTCCTACTTATGGTACAAGTTTTAAAATTTCAGAATATTTTTGCAAGAAAATAGGCTGCTACGGGAAAGTTTGCAGCACCTGGACTCACTGGCGCTGCAAACTGGGTGTTTTAGGAAATTTTGCAGCACTCGCGCTATGAACTTAGATTATGAATATTTTGAAGGCGAGAGGGATTTCTAGGTGTCAATATGAAATCATAGCAGCATTCATAGGTTCAGTTGCACATTATAAGGCCACCTGCCTCAAGGAGTTGCATGTAGTAAATCCACATCACCAGTTGTTAAGGACTTGTTCAATACGTTGCCAACATTTTCCTACAAAATAGCATTTTGTTATTTTCTTGTTTTACGTATGTTTCCACGCTTCCCTTAGGCATGTAATCCTATGAGGAAGTTAAGGGGTGAATGGTAAAGGGTTCTTTGATGTTTTGGTTATTTAAGATTCATTGTAATTGGAGATGAGGTTCGAATGGTTGAACATAAAACTCTTATCTTTAGTCTCTTATTGTAACAAAGTTTTTCGTGATGTCTGGACTGGACTTAAGAATCTTTTAATGGTGAAAAATCAGTCTTTTCCTACTGTCATCTTTGTTATGTCTCACTTTGGTATTAATATCTGGTGAAGGATTCATCATGATGCTTGTTTCTTTATTGCAATAGATGATTTATTGTGTTATTTTATGCAAGTTGATCAAAGTGTTTTTCTCTTTAGATTAATAAGTCTTATTCAAATGAGTTTTCTTCCATATGTGTTCCATCAATACCTAATGTAAATTGATACACGTATTTTACTTTCCTTGCTAAGTCTTTCATCTTTCATTTATATCTCTTGAACATTTATTTGAAGTTATTCAAATCCTTGCTTGTTGGTGTGTATTTCATGAAATTTTTGTGATTGACATTATAAATTGAGTTTCACATCCATTTGCCACATTTTTTAAAACATTATTATTCACATTCTAATGGGTATTATGCTTACATATACAACAGTCTAGGTGTGACTTCTAGTGCTAACAAATGCCATATATTGAGATGCCCCATTTTCCACCTACCACACATTCCTTAGAATCATGTTGGTAAAAAGGCAAGATAGAAACGAGAAATACTTCGCAAACTTGGTAGCAAACTCATTCATTTGAGTTTCTACAGAGGTTGCTACTTGGTTCTACTGCTACTCCCCTTTACCCTTCTTTGTACATTGTGATGCATGATGACTGTACTTATGACAAATGAAGCACTTGATTTTACTCAAGTCCTTATTTTCTAGATGTGAGGTTGACTCCTCACTCTTTCCCTTACCCATGTTAAGTCATTTACCTCTACCCTTATTTGACTAACCAAATAGAGCTAGGTTCTCATCACTAGTACCCTTCTTATTGGTCTTTGACTCCATCCAAGTCTCCTCCTAGATACAGTCATCCCAAAGCCTTTCAAAGTTAGGAAGTTTCTCCCGAGTGAAAATACCTTTGACAAATGATTCTCATGAAGTTTGGAATCCATTCAATGTCATTCTCACTAGCTCTGCATCTTTGACCTTCTCCCCAACTATTGCAAGTTGATCACGAATCCATGTGATCTTCATAAGATAATTGGTGACGGTCTGATATGGTCATCATTATGAATCTAAGTTTGTTCTATAATATCATCTTCCTATTTATGTTTTGACTGTGGTAGAGACTAACCAGGGCATCAAACATCTCCTCCGTTGTCTTCTTCTTGTATACATAAGGGATCAGATGATCCTTTTGGCATCCAATATCATCCACTTTGCCTTCAATTCCCTCTTGTTGTGAACTAAAAACTATTGTGTATATATAGGTGGAGTCACAACATCCTTGATAATATCCCAGAGATCATTATCTTCCAGTATGAGTGTAACCATCACCTTCCATGATAAGAAATTTGAGGCACCATCCAATTTGTCCTCAAACCTAAGGCTCGATGATTCCATCTCTAAGATATAATGCACAAACTGTAAAATTTAAAAATAAAACATTGAAACCCTCTAACTGTTGGTCCTTTTCCCTAAAATTTCTTTATGTTGCAAATCCCTTATAATCTTAATGAGAGAAATAGCTCTAATACCATGTGAAAATTCCAAGCCTAGGTGAATAAAGTCCTTATGATCTCAATTAAACTAGTAAATTGTTGAATTTAATTAATGCTGAAATTAAATTGAAACCATAGCATCAATCACACAAGAGATGGAAATTAAATAGTGGAAGCATAAAATCAATTTCACACATACACGGAAAATTACTCCTTCAAACCAGTTTTTCATTCCTTCAAAAGAACTTACAAGGAAACCTCCACAAGTTGACAAAACCAAGTAACTGCACAATTACCAAAAACCACCTTAAACTGAGCGGAACGACCTATTGTATGGTTGTATGGATTGATTGTATGGAATGTACAGTTGTACAGACACCCACATTGGCTATCTGTATGAGTGTACGAATCTGTATGGTTTCACAGACTTCCATACTACTATACTAAACTATTTTTTACGAGTGTATTGAATAGTACAAATCCATGTACAAGACTATACATTGCTTGAAAACACCTCTCTATCTCTCTCTCTCTCTCTCTCTCTCTCTCTCACACACACACACACACACACACACACAACCTGCTTAATTGTTTGAATATGTGTCTAAACCTTCTATCTTGTCTTATCTTTATACTTTTATCAAAACCAAAACCCTATTCTATTTTTGAGATTACTCCTAATATAAGTCATGCACTAATCTATTTCTGAGACTCAACTGTCAAATGTAAGACTCTTCACTTTTTTAACTAAAGTGAATTACAAAACATAATTATTTTTCGAAAAATAGAACTACTTTTTTAAAATAGAAATATCTCAAACTACTCGCACATTCACATTGAATCTGTGTGGAATTTTATGTCCAAGATATATTTCTCAATAACTCATGCATATGCCCATAATCAACCAAAATGGGAAACCACGATGATTAAGGAATATAACTCATGATGAAGAATGATACATAGGATTTAGTTTCACGTCACAAAGATAGAAACATTGTAAAATGTAAGTGTGTCTATAATACTAGGTTGGCATCAAATGGAACTATCGAAATACATAATGCTCAGCTTGTGGAAAAATATTTTCTCGGCGTGAAGGAAATGGATACAAAAATATATTTGCATGGTGACAAAATAATTCTTTGTGTATTGTATGATCACTTGTAGCTAGTTTTTGTTGGATTTATATCAAATGGACATAGAAAGTTATTTCTTGCATAAAGATTTGAATGAAAAGTTTTATCTAGAGTAACCCCCTGGTTTTGTGCAGGTTGGAATGTTGGTCTCTAGATTAAAGAAAACTCTATATGGTCTAAAACAAGCACCTTGTGTGTGGTATGAAATTATTAATGAATTCTTTATTTGTAATGGTTTCAAACAATGTGAATTCGACCATAGTATCTGTGTAAAGAATGAGAATGATATTTTTTCATTGGTTGTCCTTTATATGGATGATTTCATTTTTTATTGGTAGTTGCCAAGATTCTATTTTTTAGTAAAGCAAGAATTGAAGGATACATTTGAAATGACCAACCTAGGTCTGTTGAATTTCTTTTTAGGAATTTGTGTATTACAAATGGATGATAGTATCTTCATTTCTCAACCAAAATATGCACTTGATTTGTTGAAAAGATTAAAGATAAACCATTGTAAACCTTGTAATACATTGTTTCATTGGGGCTTTGAATTGACAATGTTATTCCCCAAAAGCTAATGTTACTATATACATGCAACTTGTTGGGAGTCAGATTTATTTAATTTGCAGTCAATCTGATATTTTGTTTGTTGTTAGTTTGGTTTCCAATTTAATGTAAGATCTTAGAAAAATCCATTTGAAAGAACTCAAGAGGATTTTTCATTATTTAAAGGGAACATCTCAGTTGGGCATTAAATATTCCATCAACAAATATTTATAGTTGATCAGGTATATTGACTCACACTGGGTTGGTGATATAGATGATTGCAAGTCAACATCTAGTTATGTCTTTAGCCTTAGGTTAAGATCGATTGTGTGGTCACATAAGAAGCAACGAGTTGTTTCATTGTCACCCTCAAAGGCAGAATATCGATGCATAGTGAATCCAAGGACACAAGTAATTCAAAGTAGAAATCTTATGGCATAGATTGGCTTTCCTCACACTTAATTGACTATAGTGTATTGTGATAGTCAAAGTGTGATTCGGGTAGATAATAATATTATCGCACATAGTATAATGACGGATATGGAACTTCATGAATATTATTTCAAAAAAATGGTACAAGAGAATGTGATAGCTCTTGTTTACTACAATGGAGATGATTAGACTGTAGATATCTTTACTAAGTTAATGATTGAAACCAAGTTTGTGAAACTTCAATCAATGCTTAGATTCCATCATCAGGGTGTTTTCTTGAAGGGGGATGCTGATATAATGACACTTTCTAATCTTCGAGTTTTATTGAAGGAAGGATGTTACAATATGATGATATTCGTGAATGTGTCAATCCAACTTCTAGATCTAGTTCAATGGTCAATGAATCTTAGTCGATGAGCCAAGTAGAGTATTTGGAGCAATTGATGAAATTAGCAAGATATCAATTGACTAAACAACTGAAGTGGTCCTAACCAAGTGAAAGGGACAACCCTAAGGAGATAACTACTGTAGTGCTTCAGCGATTTTTGTGGAAATTTCTAACTAACTAGAACCACCATGGGTAATCATATTTGACCTGGTAAATTGGATTTCATGGAGATTTGGAAAATCCTCAAGTATAAATAAACAAGCTCATGGGTGAGCATGTATGATGAAATATAAGAAGAAATTTGTTTATGTATGTTACATCTATGGGTTGGATGGTCAGTACCAATGTTTATTTGGTGTCTTTAGACATCATTTGTTCTTAGGTAGTATTGTTCCTTTGGTATTTCAACACTTTTGATGGTTCATACTAGCATTATGAAGGAACCTTTTACAATTCCCACCTAAAGTAATATTGTGTAGTTCTTCCTAATGAGCCCTAACACTGCTTACTATGCAAGATGGTTGAATCCATGTTTCACCAAAACTATTGTTAAGGTCCTAACCCGCACATAGGTAGATCAATGTATTCGGATGTAATAAAGGTCAATATTAATAAGACCTTTCAATAAAATAGAATAAGGCGGATGTAAGAAGACCTAATAGAAGC
>SNQJ01S0007761.1:103913-116843 GCA_010110895.2 Picea sitchensis | reverse complement strand
TGTAATAAAGGTCAATATCAATAAGACCTTTCAATAAAATAGAATAAGGCGGATGTAAGAAGACCTAATAGAAGCTTCCACTTCTAGAAGGATCTTCCTCTAGATGCTTCTCTTAATAGACATAGTTAGTATAAATAAGGGTCGAGGGTATGATAACCCTAGCTTGGATATTATTGTAACAGAGCGCTGCTCGACTGGAGGTTGCCCCCTCGAAGAGGCCTGTGAACATTGCTATCTGATTCAAAGTGCTATTTTTGTTGCTATTTCGTATATCATTTCTGTGTATTGTGAAGATTGTGCTGGATATTTTACTGTTATTCTGTCATTTCTAGAATTCCATTTATGTTCTGCATATTTTATATATCTGGTATCTTGCAACTATGCTCTTCTTCCTAATGTCCATCTACGATTGTACCAACTTAGGTGACCCTAGAGCCAAGTGGCCCATCTAGGCATGTTTCTACCTTCAATGCACTTTCCTCATCTCATTGATGAGAAACTAAAACATTTTTTTGGTGGCATAAAACCTCTAGACTCCCTTATAGTCACATAAACACTCCTATGTTCACACCATGCATAACACCCTCCCATTAGAATTGGCACTTGGAGGTGCCTTTTGAGTCTTTAGTTGTTAGTGTTAAATGGAAAGATGAGAACCTTTCATTTGTGTAACCCAACTACAATTGCACACAACAGAACACAATGCAACCCCTTTGATGTTTTCTTTGGCTTATTATTCATACTACCCATGGAAATTTTTGATACAAGTCCTACTACTCAAGATACTTTTGTCTCTACACAGAAACAAATCTACCTCCTTCATCAAATGAATTTTTAAATATTTAACATCAATTTAAGAGCATGTCTAGCAACAAATATGCAATATCAATAAATATAAGTAATAAATAAACATGTATAACAAGCATTTCATCATAGATGCAATCATTGGCAATAATATTATTCCAACAACTTTATCAGCATACAAGGGTATGTAAATAACAATAATAAACATGGTGTCCTTTACAAACCAATGGAGATCCACTCTTCTTGGCACTCCGAAGAACTATCCTTTGCCTTGGAAAATGTATGTAACATAGATCGTTCTTCTCAACCAATGTGCTCTCTAGTTCCAAGGAATCCTCTATGTAGGTATTTTGAGCACTACCTCACAATGCTTCAAATCTAGCAATCACCCAGTGAAACAAAGTAAGACTAAAAGGAACAAGTTTCTCATCAACTAACCAATTCAATGGGGGGAGACTAGAAATCAATATCTTCTTGAGTATTATAGCTTCCATATCCTCATATTGCTCAATCAATCAAAATTCATTTAACTACAATAAATAAAAAACAATGAAAAACCCTCTCGAGGGACCCTCTCACTAGAAAGAAAAATCAAATAGCATGGGAATAACGTTAACAAAATCACAACTATCAATTTCCTAGCCTCAAGTTACCAACATCTAGATATATCAAACAACTATCCCCTAATTCTCACTAACTTTCTTTATGTTGAGTGTAAGGTAAAACTTTTCAAATTCCAAACTAACTTTCTTTATGTTGAGTGTAAGGTAAAACTTTTCAAATTCCAATATTTATTCATTGTTTCCATCATAGCTACACGCCATAACATGTGTTTTCCTTCGTATTATTCTCATCTAATTATTTTTCATGTGTATTAATTTGGCATGACACATGCCCCAGATGTCTCACGAGTTGAGGTCCTAGGACATATAAACAATAGGGTCCAAAGATAAACACATGGGCCATCATATTGGCGAGCAATATCCAGCCTGTTGCAGAGTCATTAAGACTCTGTTAGTGCATGTATATACTCATATGATATGTATAATGGTAACTATCACCATACGCATAGGCATATATCACATTGTCTGGCATCCTTCCATGGAAGCACATCACCACATGTTCGATACGATGTACGATGGTCCTGGCATGTTAGACGTGCATATTCCCATCACAACACGATATCCTCCATGTCAGCGCCTGGATTCGACGACCCTTGGCCTTCTGCGTCGTTTTGGTTTTCATTTTTCGTTTGCAGCTTGTTGGATGCAGGTAAGTGTTAATGGATGGATGCATGATTTTCGAGGTGATCTGTCGTCATTCTATACTTCAGATAGATTTTATGGATTTCATGGGAGGTCGAGGCGCAGTCAAGTAATCCAGCATAACTAGCGAGTTTAATTATCCACTTACCCACGCTCTAGTTCTCAACATATCCAAAACCGACTTCATTCAGCTGGGTTTTCTTCTGAAAAGGTTGTTCTTTGTTGGGCGCGATCCTTCTATCTTCTTAGGCATTGGGAATATTCCATCAAGCTCATCCAGATACAGGTAATCTTCCATCAAGCTCATCCGGAAAGTTCATTTCCACTTTAAACTCAAATTAAGTTCATTTTCCTATATTTAGTGGTATAATGATGTGGCCTTCAACCACTAAGCATGTACAATAGGGTTTTCAGTAATTTAACCAACAAAAGAAATTTGAATAATTTCTACCCCATATCAATGCCAAAGAATATGGCAGTTAGTTTTGATACTTCAAACTTTGTTGTGGTTCCAATGATTCGATGAATTTTAGACCATCGATCATATATGAAGGGTATTATCAACAGGTTATAAGCTGTAGTAACTAGAATAAATGTCAGAAAAACGAAACGGGTTGGTTGTGGTTATAGCTAATTCGGTTAGTTTATGCAGACAATTCATTGTCTAGGTCTCTATAAGTAATGTTTATTTGGTAAAATCGATTGCAATAAGGACATATTCCACGCCACTTCATTTCATTTTTAATGTACTTTCCATCTGTGGAGAACCATACTTTATTTCCTTCTTGATTACTCCTATAAAGAGGAATAAAGAGTTTACTCAGCACATTACCTCTGAGTTAGCTTTCCTGTGGTTCTCTAGCATCAACCCGAAGTGAATATGAGGAAAATGTGCCCACTGCAATAAATATATCGAATAAGGATTAAAAAAAAGGAAAACAAATAGTTCATTAGATGAAAACATTTCGATAGTTGCATCATTATCTTACGTTCTTGGTAGTGGCGCTAAAATCTTCCTTGTGAGTTATTTTTGGATTGTTGGCTTTGATCCTCTGGATTTTGTCTCTGCAAATCAGAAATATATTTGTTAAGAAACAAGGTTCACATCAAAATTTTATTTATTGATTATTTGAAAAAAAAAATCAATTACGTTTGAATTTTTTCTGATTCATAAAAGAAAGAAAATAAAAACGATTACTAGAAATTTCAAATTTTGTGCTTCTCCCTAGATATTGAGTAGGAATCGTTCTTACCTAATGAAATAATTATATGCAGATGGAACACATTGTTTCTTCTCGGGCTCTGCACGAACATGTAAACAAGCGGTATTTGTATCAGTAGACATTTTATTGTGCTTTCTTTTCTCGCATCGGCTATTATAATATGAATATTTCACACTAGAAATTCATATGAAAAGTTTCATTCATCTTGTAACACAAAGGGGGAAAGCATTTTTCCTACTATCTTGACAAAATGTTATTTTCTTCGAAATTATGATGTTAAGTTGCTTGCTATGAATGTCGAGACATACGTCTGTAAGACAGAATCCTTGTTTCTTCATTGTTTGGATAAGCATCGTTAATGGCAGTAGAAGAAGATGTTGGATCTCTGGTGTAGTCATGCATACCTGTATTTTGGCCTTGCTGTTAGCATTCATCACAATCAAAATCAGATAACAAAGAATCCTGGAAATGAAAATCATCCCATGATAAACAATAATAAAGTCATGTAAAAGAAATGTTCTAAAAATGATAAATAATAGATATTTGAGAGGTGAGCATAAAATTTCCTAACGCGAAGACGTTATTTCCCAGTATTATTTGTGATCTACTGTGGCTATCATGCGGGTTTACAGGGATTAATTTAGTACTATATGTCAGTATTGAAAGAAACTAAAGGTCAAACTTCCCATTTCCAACAATGATCTTCAACACTTCAAAGGCAGTGATTCTAAGCCGCCTATTACTTTCTTGGAAGAAATATTTTATTACAACAATTAGTTCATTTATCACTAGGATTTCTTTTTAGATCTAAAACCTAGAGTAACCTTTATTTTTCTCTCAGTAGTTTTGCAGTAATGTGGATTGTCGCCTAGAAAATGCTATTCTTGGTGGCATCTGAATCTTTCAACAATGCTCGCTTGTTTTGTTTCATATATTCAATCCACTAAATTTTTACAACCCTTAAATTAAATTCCTAACCATAGGAAATCATAATCATCTACAAGTATTCAAACCATAGAAATTCTCAAGTAAAGATATTCCAAAACTTTTAGGTGAAGGATCTGCTGCAACATTATGCGAAATTTTTGCAATCTTTACCGTTTGTACAACACTGCTCACAGCAGTCAGTAAGTAATTATACTAGCATAATATAACTTCAGGAATGCATGCCATACCTACTGCGCTTGTTGTGGAAGCAACTGCAACAAGGGCGCCATGTTTACCGACAAAAGGTTAGTGCAATGACCGCATCGGACTGTAACAGTCTTGTATAAGTTGTTGCATGGAACGTTTACCTATAGTGCGACGCCCCTTAGACTCCATTAACGGTTCATTCTTCTTCATCATTTTCAGTATTCACAAAGTATACAAATTGATAACAGTTTTGACTTAATCTGAGCCCTTTTTCAATCAAATTGACAGATTAGACATAAGTAGTGAAGGATAATAGTTTTTGTATTTCAAAAGATATTAATAAATATTTATAAATAATAATAATATAATCAAACAGGCAAGCAAAGGGATAAGGCTTATCTTTTATTCAAAGTAAGCAAAGGAAAATTAATAGAATTTGATCAATTTTAAATAAATGAATCATGACTACTATGAATTCTTAAAATCATGACAACTTTAAATTCCAACCTCTAAAATTATGATAAAAATGTGGTGAAGATTAATAGTTTTTGTATTTAAAAAGATATTAATAAATATTTATAAATAATAATAATATAATCAAACAAACAAGCAAAGGGATAAGGATTATCTTTTATTCAAAGCAAGGAAAGGCAAATTAATGGGATTTGATAAATTTTAAATAAATGAATCATGACTATGTGAATTCTTAAAACCATGACAATTTTAAATTTCAACCTCTAAAATTATGAAAAAAATGTAGTCAAGGCTAATAGCTTTTATATTTAAAAAAATATTTATAAATAATAATAATATAATCAAACATATAATTTCTTGGGAAAAAACACAAATGTATATTTATGGACGACAACTTCCTTAAATCCTCATATATGGAAGCACGCATATACGGAATATGCATTTGGATTATAGTAAATTTCTTCTGTATATGGAGCTTCTGTATATGTGTCATTCGTATATGCACCTTCCATATATGCACGCTTTCGTAAATTTGGATTACCGTAAATTTCTTCTATATATGCACCTTTCGTATATGTGTCGTCTGTATATGCACCTTCCGTATATGCACCTTCTGTATATGCACGCTTCCGTATATGTGCATATACAAACGATGCATATACGGAAGTTGGCCACTTCCATAATGACGTCTTCTGTATATACGCGCTTCCGTATATGCACATATATGGATGATGCATATAAATGCGTGTATAAATGTGCATATAAGGACGACAACTTCCTTAAATCCTCATATATGAAAGCACACATATACAGAAGATGCAATTGGATTACAGTAAATTTCTTCTATATATGGACCTTTCGTATATGCGTTGTTTGTATATGCCCCTTCTGTATATGCGCGCTTTCGTAAATTTGGATTACCATAAATTTCTTCTGTATATGCACCTTCTGTATATGCACCTTTTGTATATGCACCTTCCATATATGCGTCTTCCGTATATATACGGACGATGCATGTAATATGGAAGTTGGCCACTTCCATAATGGCGTCTTCCGTATATGTGCATATACGGATGACACATATAAATGAGCGTATAAATGTGCATATACAGACGACAACTTCCTTAAATCCTCATATATGAAAGCACACATATATGGAAGATGCATTTGGATTACTGTAAATTTTTTCTGTATATGCACTTTGCATATATGCGTCATCCGTATATGCACCTTTCGTATATGCATGCTTCCATATATGTGCATATACAGATGATGCATATACGGAAGTTGGTCACTTCCGTATATGCGTGCTTCCCTATATGCGCATATACAGATGATGCATATAAATATGCGTATAAATGTGCATATACGGACGACAACTTCCTTAAATCCTCATATATGAAAGCACACATATACGGAAGATGCATTTGGATTATAGTAAATTTGTTATGTATATGGACCTTCCGTATATGCGTCGTTCATATATGCACCTTCTGTATATGTGCGCTTTTGTAAATTTGGATTACCATAAATTTATTTTGTATATGCACCTTCCGTATATGCGTCGTTCGTATATATACAGATGATGCATATACGAAAGTTGGTCACTTCCATAATGGCATCTTCCGTATATGTGTGCTTCCGTATATGCGCATATATGGATGACTCATATAAATGAGCGTATAAATGTGCATATACAGACGACAACTTCCTTAAATCCTCATATATGAAAACACACATATACGGAAGATGCATTTGGATTACCGTAAATTTCTTTCGTATATGCGTCATCCGTATATGCACCTTCCGTATATGTGCGCTTCCGTATATGTGCATATACGGAAGTTGTTCACTTCCATAATGGCGTCTTCCGTATATGCACACTTCCATATATGCGCGCTTCTGTATATGCGCATATACGGATGACACATATAAATACACGTACAAATGTGCATATACGGATGACAACTTCCTTAAATCCTCATATATGAAAGCACACATATACGGAATATGCATTTGGATTACAGTAAATTTCTTCTGTATATGGACCTTCCGTATATGAATCATTTGTATATGCACCTTCCATATATGCGTGCTTTCATAAATTTGGATTACCGTAAATTTCTTTTGTATATGCACCTTCTGTATATGTGTCATTCATATATGCACCTTCCGTATATGAACGGTTCTGTATATATACGGACGATGCATATACAAAAGTTGGTCACTTCCATAATGGCATCTTCTGTATATTCTCATATACGGATGACGCATATAAATGAACGTATAAATGTGCATATACAGACGACAACTTCCTTAAATCCTCATATATGAAAGCACACATATACGGAAGATGCATTTGGATTACCATAAATTTCTTCTGTATATGCACCTTCTGTATATGTGTCGTCTGTATATGTGTGCTTCCGTACAATGCATATATGGAAGTTGACCACTTCCATAATGGCATCTTCCGTATATGCGCATATACAGATGACGCATATAAATACACGTATAAATGTGCATATACAAATGACAACTTCCTTAAATACTCATATATGAAAGCACACATATACGGAAGATGCATTTGGATTACCGTAAATTTCTTCTATATATGCACCTTCCGTATATGCGTCGTCTGTATATGCACCTTTCGTATATGTGTGGTTCCATATATATATGGACGATGCATATACGGAAGTTGGCCACTTCCGTAACGACGTATTCCTGACTCCTGGATAAAGTACCAGCATCGGAACCTGGCATATACTAGAGGCTATCGACAATGACCTTCTGGCATCAGATGTGTGACTGATGTATGAACCAACCTATGGTGAATTATATACGCGCTTCTATATATGTGCATATATGGATGACGCATATAAATGCGCGTATAAATGTGCATATACAAACAACAACTTCCTTAAATCCTCATATATGAAAGCACACATATACGGAAGATGCATTTGGATTACCGTAAATTTCTTCTATAAATACACCTTCCGTATATGCACCTTTCGTATATGCGCACTTCTGTATATGTGCATATACAGACGATGCATATATGGAAGTTGGCCGCTTCCATAATGGCGTCTTTCGTATATGCGCATATATGGATGACGCATATAAATTCACGTATAAATGTGCATATACAGACGACAACTTCCTTAAATCCTCATATATGAAAGCACACATATACGAAAGATGCATTTGGATTACCATAAATTTCTTCTGTATATGCACCTTTCGTATATGCGTCGTTTGTATATTCACCTTCCGTATATGCACACTTCTGTATATGTGCATATAGGGACGATGCATATACAGAAGTTGGCCACTTCCATAATGGTGTCTTTCGTATATGCGCACTTTCATATATGCACATACACGGATGATGCATATAAATACGTTTATAAATGTGCATATACGGATGACAACTTCCTTAAATCCTCATATATGAAAGCACACATATACGGAAGATGCATTTGGATTACAGTAAATTTCTTATGTACATGCACCTTCTGTATATGCGTCGTCCTTATATGTGTACTTTCGTATATGTGCATATATGGACGATGCATATATGAAAGTTGGCCACTTCCATAATGTTGTCTTCCGTATATGCGCATATACGGATGACGCATATAAATGTGCATATACAGATGACAACTTCCTTAAATCATCATATATAAAAGCACACATATACGGAAGATGCATTTGGATTACAGTAAATTTATTCTGTATATGGACCTTCCATATATGCGTCGTTCGTATATGCACCTTTTGTATATGCGCGCTTTCGTAAATTTGGATTACCGTAAATGCTCAAGGTGGTTAGTATAAATATAGTGGCCTCACAATTATATTTCCACAAGATATCAATACAATTACTTCATCATTACTTCTATTTGCACATACTACCATTAGTGCTTTCAACATATGTTTTTTGAACAATTCACTCCACCCTACGGATTCCTATTAAAGGTTTCAAGCCTTTGCATGGTCAAGCAATTGGTATATTTCAAGAAGAAATGAAACATGTTAAATGCATTATAATTGATGAAATGAGCTTCATAGGAACACACTTATTCATACATATTGATTCACGCTAAGTACATGAGGGTTTTCAATAACATGAGACATATGAATAACATGAGACATTGCAAAATATAGAGAGCAACAACATCGTATAATGGAAACATAATGCATTGTTGACATGTAAGTAAAATATCAAAATTCTCAATTTTTTATATTTCATTTCACTTCCAATTTTTCACTATTGACAATGCCACATATTGATATCCAAAATCAATATCGAATCTATTACACCTTTTGCAAAACAATATAAAGTATTTGTTATAATTGTCTTAAATAAAAATACAAGTGGCATATGATAATATCAATAGTATATTATTCTAAAATTATCTTCTATATAATGTGAGAAGTTGAAAATAGTATCAGTGCATCACTTCGACTTTTCCCTATTCCATAAGTGTGTATCTTCCTGTCAAGAAACATTCACAAAATTAATTTTATAATGCTAGTAAATAAAATAAAAAAGTATATAAATATATAATATTTATTCTCATTGTTTCTCAAGTACTTTAAAGTTTTTCACCTGAGAGGAAATATCATAAGTTTAAATCTGGAATTAACTGCATTGTTGATATCTCTAAACTTGTAAGTATGTTTGCATCATCAACAATAACCGAAGACAACAACTTTGAAAATTTCTAGGTGTGGATCCCCCAGTTGTAACAATAAAAAAGGAAAAAAAATCACTATTGGATCAAAGCTAATATTATATTGAATTTCATGTAAAACAAAACATAATTTCAAATTTTCATATCAATATCATGTGGAATTGAATGTTGCACTAAATCAGAGGTATGCTCCACATTTCTTTCTTTTTGAGAAGATAACTTCAATTGCTCAACCATGTTTTTCTTCTTTGCACGAACTCGTCCAACTCTTTGAAATTGTGGTTTATCCTTACCTAAATGTAATTGATCACGAGATTGTAATTTTTTATTGAGCGAACTCAAAAAACTATGTTGTCTCTTCTTAACGATCTTGGATGGAGTTGCATTTAAAAACATTTGATTGTCCTGTTGATGTGCATTGCTAACCAAATTCTTATATCCATATGCCCTCTCCAAAGTTGGAGGTACTATGGCTAACATTTCCCTCAACTCTTGATGAATCGATGAAATCACATACATCCTTTCATCGACCTCAAGGGGGGCACTATTATCCATGTCATTAATGTTTGTTTCATTATGACAATTGAGATTATGAGCAGGATTGTGTTGGCATGTTTTTACAGGCAGTATATGCTTGTCATTGATGGCAAGTACAGCAGCGATGATGGCTGGAGTACAGGAAGGATTTGTCGGGCGGGCACCAGAAGTATTTTGGGAAGACGCTGCAGAGTAAGCTCGACAAGATCAGAGTATGCAGCGATGGATCTCATTGAAGATTTCCCGATGAAAATCAGATATGAGCCCGAGGTCTGACCGGCATTGGATCCAAGACGACTTACATGCTCTTTAACGAGCAAGGTGAAATGCGAAAACCCGAAAAATAACCTCAACAAAGACTCCATTTTGGAGTTTCGGTTACTGGGAGGTGGAGAAGTCAAGAGTCGAAACTCTCCAACACAGGAGTCTCGAAATCGCGAAATGCGAAATCCCGAAAGAGGTACATCAACAAAGAATTTCACATACCGGGCGTAAAATTCATTTCAGAGTTTTAGGTACCGGGAGACAGAGATGTCAGAGACTCACATCAACAGGAATATCGAAGTCGCGAAATGCGAAACCCCGAAATCGTGAAATAGGCGCATCGCTCGAAGTTTTGGATAACGGGATTTCGGTTACCAGGAGATGGAGATGTCAGAGACTCACATCAACAAGAGTCTCAAAGTCGCGAAATGTGAAACCCCAAAATCGCGAAATAGGAGCATCGCTCAAAGTTTTGGATACCGGGATTTCAGTTACCGGGAGATGGAGATGTCAGAGACTCACATCAACAGGAGTCTCGAAGTCACGAAATGTGAAACCCCGAAATCACAAAACAGGCACATCACTTGGAGTGTTGGATACCGGGATTTCGGTTACTGGGAGATGGATATGTCAGAGACTCTCATCAACAGGAGTCTCAAAATCGCGAAATGCGAAATGGCGAAATGATCTGAGCCATTGGTTCAAGGAGATCGTGGACCGTTTGATACGACTCCATTTCGAAGTATTGGATACCGTGATTTCAGATACTGGGAGATGGAAATGACAAAGACTCTCATCATGAAGAGTCCTGAAGTCGTGAAATGATAAAGAAACCATACCAGAGTTTTGGATACCGGGAGTAGGAGGAGTCAAGAGTGAAGACTCTTCATCACAGGAGTCCCAAAATCGTGAAACCCGAAGTCGTGAAATATTAAAGACTCCATACCAGAGTTTCGGATACCGGGAGTAGGAGGAGTCAAGAGTAAAGACTCTTCATCAGAGGAGTCCTGAAATCGCGAAATGTCACAGATAAGCTCCGTTTCGGAGTTTCAGGCACCGCGACATGGAGAGTCAAGAAACTTCACCACAGGAGTACCGAAATGTTGAAGTGTCGAAACGTGAAATTGCGAAATGCAGTTTTTTAAATAAGGCTATGGTCACAACCATTGGTCACATCGACGAGAGATAGAGGAAAGAGCTAGAGTAACCAAGCTCCATTTCGGGGATTGCGACATGGAGTGTCGAGACACTTGATCACACAAATCCCGAAATGCCGAAGAACGGAATGCCGAAATGAACGCAAGACTTAGAGAAGTTAATCCAATGGTGTAGATGAAACTGAAGAAGATCGGAGGGCTACTGTAGCACTTCTTAGTGTAACTGCTAGAAACCACTGATGGTTTCTACCAGAGGACTCGAAGAGACTTCGGTGTGATTTCCAGAGTAACTGAAGGGTCACAAGGAATCTACCAGTAGGAGAAAAGACTGTTTGTGGATACTATTGACAGCTGGAAGAGCGTTGGAGACGTGAACTGCAACAGAGAGGTTGAGGTCGACTGCAACAGAAGATGAAGAATCTCAACTGCCTGTGATGTGAAGTAATTTGATCATAACACCCAGTGATGATGGACAGATGGGATTAACAAACAAAGAAGTTGAAGAGTTTCTATGATGAACAGGAAGAGCACTCGACATGCAGAGGATGCAGAAGCATGGTGAGAGAGCATGCACAAGGAGGTTAGTGACTACAAGTATGGAGAAGAAAGAAGAGATGGGGGTTGTTGTTTTTATGGGATGATCGTAGGTGTGAAGAAGGAGTAGAGTGCAGCAGTTGAAATGGACAGAAGACAAAAGGTGCATTGAAAGGGAATGGTGTAGAAAGCACAAGAGGCAGAAGAACAGAAAAGTGCAATGGATGCGTGCAGGAAGACAGTGAGGAAGATAGAGCAGCGAAATCTTGAAGAACAATGATGAGACTGGTAAGATGTTGTTGAACACTATATCACTGTAATAAGTTTCAGTAATTCATATAGATAAACCAGGGTAGTAGGGAGGTGCTAGGGAGGACTGGTGTCCTCATAGGTTCAAGTGGGTGCTTGAACATAGGGATTTGGTGCTTCCTTCTAGTTGGTGCTAGAGAAACTAGGGAGTTGGTGCTTCCTTCTAGTTGGTGTTAGAGAAACCAAGGAGTTGGTGCTTCCTTCTAGTGGGTGCTAGAGAAAACAGAGAGTTGGTTCTCTCAGCAAGTTGCAGCTTGCAAAACAGATGTTGTAGCCTCACAATGAGTAGGTGCTCATATGTATGATAATGTAAAGAATGTAAATAATACTTATCGTATAAAGAAGAAGAGGTTTTTACCCTTTATGGGTTTCCTCGGGAAGTATATGTCTTTGTGTATCTCATATATGTGATTGATGTTGAATGTCCCATTGCTTATTTACCTGCATTATTGTGATCACCATTGAGTTCCTTGTAAAGAATTTAAAAGAAGCATATTGTTTAAGCACGGTGACAACTGATTCACCC
>SNQJ01S0007761.1:85861-103903 GCA_010110895.2 Picea sitchensis | reverse complement strand
TGTATGTGTGTGATTGTTTATTTCTTACTGCTCATTATTGGATAATAATTCTACAATGATATAACATTTGAAGAAAAAGGATTATAATTACGCTATTATTTATTCACCCCCCCTCTCAGTAATCCAACAATAGAGACCTAGACAATGAACTGTGTGCAAAAACTAACCAAATTAGCTATAACCACAACCAACCCGTTTCGTTTTTTTGACATTTATTCTAGTTACTACCGCTTATAACCTGTTGATAATACCCTTCATATATGATCGGTGGTCTGAAATTCATCGAATCATTGAAATCACAACAAAGTTTGAAGTACCAGAACTAATTGTCATATTCTTTGGCATTGACATGGGGTAGAAATTATTCAAACTGCTTTTTTTGGTTAAATTACTGAAAACCCTATTGTACAAGCTTAGTGGTTGAAGGCCACATCATTATACCACTAAATACAGAAAAATGAACTTAATTTGAATTTAAAGTGGAAATGAACTTTCTGGATGAGCTTGATGGAAGATTACTTGTATCCAAATGAGCTTGATGGAAGATTCCCAGCACCTAAGAAGATAGAAGGATCACGCCTAGCAAAGAATAGCCTTTTCGAAAGAAAACCCAGCTAAATGAAGTCGGTTTTGGATATGTTGAGAACCAGAGCGTGGGTAGGTGGATAATTAAACTCGCTAGTTATGTTGGATTACTTAACTGCACCTAGACCTCCCATGAAATCCATAAAATCTATCCGGAGTACAGAATGATGGCGGATCACCTCGAAAACCATGCATCCATCCATTAACACTTACCTGCATCCAACAAGCTGCAAACGGAAACCAAAACAGTGCATAAGGCCAAGGGTCATCGGATCCAGGCGTTGACATGGAGGATATCGTGTTGTGATGGGAATATGCATGTCTAACATGCCAGGACCATCGTACATCGTATCGAACATGTGGTGATGTGCTTCCATGGTAGGATGGCGGACAATGCGATATATGCCTATGCATATGGTGATGGTTACCATAATACATATCATATGAGTATATCCATGCACTGACAGAGTCTTAATGACTCTGCAGCAGGCTGGATATTGCTCGCCCATCATATTAGGTTTGTACGCACACATGAGAGAAAGGATAGCAAAATGATGGCATCACACTTCTTTCTAAAAGCACTCTCTAATTAAAAATATTTATTAATAAGAATACATTCCCATTAGTGAGTCAAGGGGTTCCTATCTTTAGATGATGTAAATGTACAACTCAACGGTAATAACCTCAAGATTGCTACACATGTANGTGATGGTTACCATAATACATATCATATGAGTATATCCATGCACTGACAGAGTCTTAATGACTCTGCAGCAGGCTGGATATTGCTCGCCCATCATATTAGGTTTGTACGCACACATGAGAGAAAGGATAGCAAAATGATGGCAGCACACTTCTTTCTAAAAGCACTCTCTAATTAAAAATATTTATTAATAAGAATACATTCCCATTAGTGAGTCAAGGGGTTCCTATCTTTAGATGATGTAAATGTACAACTCAACGGTAATAACCTCAAGATTGCTACACATGTACACCCACATCAATGCAATCCAATGATAAAAATCCAATACCACGTCAAAACACATTTTGTTATAAGGGTTGTATTAAGGTATGCAAACTATGTTATACACATAAACAAGGTAACATGTGTCATTGCACTATACACATAAACAAGGTAACATGTTCCATTATGCTAAACACATAAACTAGGTAACATGTATTTGTGCACCACATAAACCAGACAACTCATGTTAATGTTCCATGTAGACCATGCAACATGTGCCACTACACCACATATTCTAGATATCATGCACTAGGTAACTCAAGGTGTTACAACCCCCCTCCCCTTAGAGCGCATTTCCCTCAATGCCCATTGACAAATAATCAAAATAAATTGAGGATTAGCACCTCCTCTAATATCAATTAATTCATTTCCAAAATTTAGGCATCAATTTAACAAGATTCAATATTATTGTAACATATGCTATTGGAAACAAAGATCAAAACCACCATTAGGGATCAAGGAAGCTACATCTTCATAGTTGACCAATTATTATCACCTCCATTGAGGGTCAAGTGGGCTACACATCCACTAGGGATCAAGTACTACATTAGTAACCAAGGATTATCACCTTCACTAGGGAATAGGTGACCTACATCTCCGTAAGGGATTAAGTACTCCCAATTAATAACTAGGGATTGACACCTCCACCTAGGATCAGGAAAGCTACACTTTTCGATGATAAGGTACTAACAATTAGTAACCAGGGATCAACATTTCCACTAGGCGTCAAGTGAGCTAAACCTCCACTAGGGATTAGTCATAATCAATAACCAACTAATAACACCTCCACTTGGAATTAGGTGAGCTACATCTCTATTGGGGATCAAGTACTCGCAGTTAGTAACCAACAAGAAACACCTCCAATGGGGATTAAGTGAGCTACACCCCTATTAGGGATCAAGTACTACCAATCAGTCATTGGGGATTAATGCCTCCAATGGGAACCATGTGAGCTACGCCTTCATTGGGTATCAGGTACTCCAAATTAGTGACTAGGGATTAATACCTCCATTATAGGTGAGATCTACCTATGTTGGGGATCAAGTACTTCCATTTCAATAATCCTTGTAATACATCAGTCCAATAAACAATTGGTAACATCGATGAAACAAACAACTAGACATCATTCATGATAAATAGTGAGTGCTATTTCATCACAATATTCATAATTCTTCAATGTAATGGGTAATCGAGTATCTTTCTATCAAAATAACATAATCCGGTCACATTCATCCATCGAAGTAATTCAATACTATCAAGCAAATTATCATTCCATCAAAACAATCAACTACCATTCTATTTATCAAGTTACATGCCAACAAAATAGTTAAGTACCCCCAAGCTAAGTACCAACAAAATAATCAAATGTCATCAAATATAACTTTAAAACTCTAGTATAAGGGCGTTGTTGTGCTTATTACAACCCAAAATAAGTAGAAAGATGGTTATTTATAATTCATTCATAACTACGTCAATTTCTACATTTTCTTTGTGAGTTCATCACATGCCCTACTTGTTTCTTTGGTTTCCATGTCATTTAGTGCCATTTCATCACAAGTTTCATAATTCATCGACTATATGGGTAACTTGGCATCTTTCTTTCAGAATAATTCAACACAGACACAATTAATTCAACACAATCACAGTTGTTCATCAAATCAATTGAGTATTGTCCAGCGAAGTATCATTCCATCAAAACAATCAAGTACCATTCTATTCATAGGGTTACCATCCAGACAATTAAGTGTCATCGAGCTAATCAAGATCCATCAAATAAAACTTTAAAACTCTAGTACAAGGGCACCACTACAATCATTACAAGTGGAAAGATGGTCATTTAGGATTCATCCACTACGCCATTTTTTTTCATTTCTCAACGAGTTCTTCACAAGCCTTGCATCGTCGCTTAGGTATCATTCACCCAAGCAAATTTTTAAATGTGACTTACTAAATTCATAAAAAAACTTCAAACATTTCAGACACAAATTAAATAGGTTGTATCCAGAAGAAAATTCTAGGGAAGCACTATTAGTTTTCCCAGTTTATCATTTAAATATCTTCAAGCAATGGCACGGGATAAATCTCATTCATTAGGGCTTGAAGTCACTCGAGGTCTACACCAACAATGTATGGTGTTCACATATATGAGGTTCCATATCGCCTATGATATAAACTATAATGTCAATGTTATGCACAGAGCCCAATGGTATGATTAGGTTGGTGTTATTGTGGCCCCACGTAGGTGTTGTACCGCCCTTATCAATGGTGGTGGTACCGAAATGCATAATTTCCGCTCAACTCAAAGTGAAGATAAATGGCATTTCTCCTTGTCCTCAAGGAACCAAGGGTAGAGAGGGGAAAGACCATGAGAGGGAAGGGTTAAGGTCCAAAGAGAAGAGTTTTCATGGTTTCCCCAAGGGTTTCAAGGGATAGCGATGGCCATGCAGGGTAGCAAGGGTTTCTTCTTGTACATTTTGTTTCTTACTTTTCTTTTTTCTTCCTTCAAGGGTATAAAGCAATTTTTTTATTGCATGATGCAATCATGTCAGTTATTCGAGAGGTCTTTAGTGTCAACGCATTTCCCTTTGCTTGGGACTCTAACCCGAAGGACCTTACTTGGATATTTCACTACTTTACTAGGTATTGATTTCCTAAGAACTAAATACCTTGGTGTACATGTCTTTGCTCAAGTTCCCTTGTTAAAGAACAATGTTTAACTCATAACGTCTTGTATTTTATGCATTCCCTTAATCAGAGTGCTTTTCGCAAAATTTTACATGATGGTTACCCTATCTTATTCATGAAACTTACTCTCTCTTTACTCAAAAATATATGCTTGGAGAATATGAACTCTGAAATGCTCATAATTACTCGAGAACTACTCATCACTCTTGACACTATGCAATGTTTCCCATATTATTTTCCTTACATTGGTTTTCAACATGCTATGTTCTTGATATTCCTCACCTCTAAATATGAGAATGTAATTTCAATATTTTTCTTGTATTTGGATACTTGTCAGCTTCATCTTGACGATGTCATGGTTACATCAGTAAACCTTATTAATTCCTTACCCTTGTTCTCAAATTATGTGCTTTGGAAAATTCTTATCCACACAAGGCCACTATTTTCTTATATTTTAACTAGGTTTCATACTCATCATGTCCCACTTGACCAAACCTTAGGCATGTACTCTATTCATCTCACTTTTTCATAACCTAAACAATGCCATCATGTCCTCCTTCGTCTTGCATGAGTCATTGCTCTAACTATCCACCATTTTCCTCATCTACCTTTCTAGTTGTTGACTTGGGATTCTTCTAGTTTCCCTTGTCCATCTTCATGGTCATCTCCTACTCAAGGCCAATGCATTCAAACTTCAATTAAATGCCCTCTACTTGAAATTCTAAACACTTAACTATTGTAAAGGTTCTATTCCTAATGAATCCTTTGACTATATTCATACACAACATGTCCTATCTAATCCCTATTTTGATGCATCATAGGTCTTATTTGTTTATGGTCCTCGAATGGAAACTGACTCCTCCATTCAACCTCTATTGTAGTTCATATAATAGTAAAATTTGTGATGTGAGTAAAGGATTTCACAGAACCCTAATACCCAATATGTTACAAGACATCCATAGAGTCAGTGCTCATCTCACAATCAATCTCAACGAAATAGTTAAATGAGAAACACATCTTCCCAGGGAAATTTTTAAGAATCCATACTCATAAGTGTAGAAACCTTGTTGAATTTTTCTACTACTATTTTTTTATAAAAATATTGAGATTTCTAAGGATTTTATATAGTTTCTAGAATTTTTTGGTGATTTTTTAAGTAAAAAGAATTTTATTCTCTTGAATTTGGTGAATCATTTTTTGAAAAAAAATGGAAATTGGTGAATCTTTTTTGGAAAAGAATTGGAAAATTAGTCAAATGGTGAAATTTTCCTAGTTTTAACCAAAATTACTTTTCATCTCTATATCAAAATAATCAATACTCTCACTCTACTCTTCCACTAGTATACAAGTTGGATAAGGATGCCCTCAATATCACTAAACATAACTTTACCACAAACTTGAATAAAATTGAAACTGGAAATCATCTTAAATGTCCACATGTTCAAAAAATAATGTTGCCCAAATGTTGAGAGAAAATGAGCTACCCACTATGACCCAATTGTCTCTCAGATGCATTATTGGGGCTGAGAACCCTAAAATAATACTACTACAAGAGACTATGGGGAATGGTGTTACACTTGTTGGTGATTTCAATAGTTTCATGGTTCGATGGAACTTTTTAGTTGTAGATTCTAATGGTCTTTCTGGAGGACTTGCTACAGGATGGACACAAAACTTGATCCTAAGAAATTCTTATGCACTTCTTCCAAGTTTGTGCACAAACTTTTTTCATTAAGCATTTGGGTTCTCCTATAACTATATTGAATGTGTATGGACCATTTGAGGACAAACAACCCTTCTGGGAGAATATTTTCTCCTTAAATTGTATTCAATATGGTAAGGTGATTTTGGGGTGAAGGTTTAAGTTTTACATTAAATAGAATGGAAATTCGGTGTTCATCAACTACATTGGAAAAACTTGTTGATTACTTTAACTTTCAACTTGAAGTTGTGGGTCGTATGGATGTTGAACCTCTTTATATGGGTCCCACCAAAAGGAACAACATGGTAGGAAATGCAAGTGTGTCTAAGAGATTAGATATATTTTTGGTTTCAAACCAAATTTTGCACGGGGTTAACTATTACATAGCTTGGATTGATCCCCGCAGATGCTCTGATCATAATCCATTTTTCCTAGAACTAGGTTATAATAATCTTAAACCAAGTGCTCCTTTTAAATATAATCCTAAATGGATTGAGGAGGAATATTTTCAAACATTAGTAAAGGAGCATTGGAAGTCTTTTGATCCACATTCAGGAATGACTTCAAGTGAACAATTTGCAACTTCTTGAATAATCAAGGAAAAGGTGGTATGTTGATTTGGGAAAAGGTGCATGAACCAAGACAAATCACTAAAGGAAATTGAACAAGATTTAGAGGATATTTTTGCAAGGAACTTGAGTTGGGATTTTACTAATGAAGAGGCTATGAGAGTAAAATATTTGGAAGAAAATAAAATGAAGTTGGTGAGGGAGACATAAATGGATTCGAGGGTAAAAATAGGGCAATTTGGCTGGAATTAGGAGATTAGAACACAAAAAAAATCATAAAGTAGCTAATCATAGGAAGAGTGTTAACACAATATGGGAAATGATAAATGAGGAAGGTGAACAAGTAAGGATTTTTCAAGGTTTAGCTGAGTTGGGGATTAGACATTTTGAAAATGTCCTCAAAGAGCTAGAGAGGGTAAACATTGTAGAAATAGTCAAAACAGTATATTGTTTTCTCGGGTTTGTTATGGAAGAGGATAATCTTTGGATGTATGAGTAGGTATCAAAAGAAGATCTTATGCATGTCCTATCTACATTTCACAAGGACAAAGTTCATGGTCCATGTGGGTCGACTGTTGAGCTTTATCTAAGATTATTTTATATTCCAGGTGAGGACTTACTTCGTGTGGTGGAAGAGCTTAGGGTAACATGAAGGGTTCTAGGTTCTTTCAATGCCACATTCGTTGCACTCATTTCCAAAGTTGATCAACCTGATTCATTTGATATCTTTAGGCCAATTGATTTATGCAATTGTGTCTATAAGATAATCTCAAAGATTATGGTTGTTAGATTGAAGAAATTATTATCTATGTTTATTTCTCCTAAACAAATTGGGTTTTTTAAAGGTTGACAAATTAATGAGGCCATGGGCTCAACTCAAGAAGGACTATATACCACAAAATCTAAATAAATCCCTAAAATGGTGATTAAAATAGACCTTTCAAAAGATTATGAGAGTGTGTCTTGGATTTATCCGAGACTTATTTAAAGTCACATTAGCTTCAATTTGGATATGGTAAATTGGATCATGGGATGTATGACTTCAGTTTTGTATGTTGTACACTTTAATGGTTTATGCTCTCCATTTTTCAAACGTACTAGAGGATTAAGGAAAAGGTGCCCATTCTCCTCTTGTATATTTTTTCTCATACCTAAGGGCTTAAGTAGATCTATACTTGAGGCAAAGAGGTCTAGATCCATTTAGGAAATTAGGGTTGGAGGTTACAAGGCTCTTTTTCACTTTCTTTTTGTGGATGATGTATTGTTATTCTATTATGGTGCTATCAAGGAAGCTAGGAAGTATAGGAAGATCCTAAAGTGATATAATGCAGTAATAGGAATGGAGATTAACATCCATAATTCTACAATGGTGTTTAATGATATATATGAGAATCTAACTTGGATTTTAAGAGGATTTTTTCCCTTTAGACTTGTTGAGTTCTAGGATGGCATAAAATATCTTGGCGTCAACCTTAAGCTAAATGGTTATGGTAAGAGAGATCGGACTTGGCTAATATCCAATATTGAGAAGAGGATCGCATTCTAGTGCAATCATTGGCTTTCGAAGTGAGGTAGATTGGTGTTAATAAAATCTATGATAGAGGCTATTTTAGTCTATTGGTACACCTTGGCTCATATTCCCAGAAGCATTCTAGAGAAAATTATAATAATATCATTTAATTTTCTTTGGAAAGGTGGCCCTGACAAGATTGGGACACATTTAGTCAAATGGAAAACTACAGATAGGATTAAAGATGATGGAGGCTAGGGCCTCAAGAACATTCATGATTTTGGTTTATCTCTTGAAAAAAAAATCTTTAAAATATGATCTCAAAGGAAATCCTATGGAAGAGGATACTCATGCAAAAGTATATAGCTCCTGATATATTACCTGAATGGATAAGAAGTGAAAGGAAGAGAATCAAGAATGTTTCCACCTAGTGGAAATATATGACACTTTCCTTCCCAATAATTGGGACTTATTTTCCATCGCAAGTAGGTAATGATTCTCAAGTAAGGGTAGGAGTTGATGTCATTATTGGTTGCGAGAATGGGGTTTTTATTTCATATGATTTGATACTAGTCCTTCAAGACCTAGGAAAATTCACATTGAATTTGATAGGAGACCAAAATACCACATACTTATGCCACCAAGGGTGAATGACCACTCAAGATCTTGGGCTGGTAGGAAATCAAGCACATTCAGGGGGTGTCTTTTAGTCCAAATTACAAAGAACACATATAAGACTAAAAGATGATCTTGATGTTCTAATGTGGGTTAAAAATAATTTTGGAGGGGATTGTAGTGTGAGGCTAGGTTACATGTCTATTCAAGACAACGTTAGCTAGATTGTTAAACGGTGGTGGGAAAATATTTGGAATAATAAGGCTCCTATGAAGACAAAGATATTTATGTGGTTAGTATTGTTAAATAAGGTTCTCACCTGGGAGATGTTATGGAAAAAATGGTGTCACTGCTTCAAGTTTTTTAAGATTCTTTACTAGCCATCAATTGGATTAAGAATGTATTTCATGTTAAAACCATAAATTTGTTTCCACTTGCAGCACAAGTCAAGGAGAACTCTAGGATTTTTAATTTGATATCATTTTCTCATGTCTATAGAGAGTTGAACACTATTGTGGACTCTTTATCTAAAGTAGGTTTAAACCTTCTTGGTGGCATGCTCTATTTGGAGGACTTTGTGGAGGATGATGTCACATAATCAATTCAAGAATTGTTGTTGTAGTAGCCTAGTTGTTGATATTTAAGTTGTTCCTAGTATATTATTCTTATGTTTTAAAACTGGAACATTGTAATATGTCATGTTTTGGACTGTTATTTTGTGGCTATTTTCAATGAAGAATCATAGATAAATTTTACAAGTTTTTTTTTGGATGGTATCTATATGTACTCTCAAAGTTTTAGAGGTATGTATTCCATGCAAATTCCTATGTCTTAGCTATAGCTATATGCATTGTGCTTGGAGCATCTGAAGAGAGTGTTTTTGTTATATGGTGGAATAAAATATGCATTTGTTTTCCTTAGCAAGAAAACAAACTCCACTTGTTAGAAAAACAGAATTGGATTTTCCTCAGGTGATGTTTTTAACTACAATACCTCATGGTAAAAAAAACAACAAATTTGCAATGTTGTCATCAATTTTGAAATGATGTTTATTATTGGTATCTTTTCAAGTTCATACATATGTTTGAATCCTCTAGATTCAAATGATTCATAGAGGGTATTCAAATTTAATTTCCTAGTTGGAGTAAATTTAATTTCCCAGTTAGATTTAATGAATTAAATGGTTGAATGAGGACCCAATCAACCTCTCAATATATATGTTGAAAGAGGATATCGTAGGTGATCGAAGTCAAGTTTTCGTTTAGATTCAATCACCACAAATTACATTCAATGGTAATGATGACCCTATAAATATCATAAAAATCCTCACATACTAGTAAGGATCGTAACCAAGTGAAATGGAAATGATAATGTCGTTTGGATTTGACCATCGGAATGTCTCCCTGAAGACTCAATTTATTTGAAAAGTGGCCTATCCTACATAACAATAACTAGGTTTGCAATTATTCTCCCAACAAGTGTAATACTAGTGATACCATAATTTCCATCAAGAATCCTACAAAAGTCTCCAAAATGAATTCCACAAAGGGTTTTAAAAGGTGAATTGTTGTCCATATTTAAGCACTAGTAACCCGGGCTCTAGTTTTTTACATAATTTCCAACCCTTCACCTTATTAGTATGATTGGCCCCAAAGTATGTATTGGTATCAATATTCCTACAAAGTTCATCAAGAACCCATAAAAAAATCCACAACTAGATTCACTTAATACTATCGAAATAAAATAGGCATTTGGATTCAATTATTACAGAGACCCATCAACAAACATGAAATTATTAGAAGTAATATATTCCAATGGTTTATAAGGATTAATAAAATAAAATATATGTTTGTATTCAATAATTCATTTACATTTTTAGTATCAATCACAATAAGAGTAGATGGTGTACACTTTTACACCATGAGTGATCCAAAAAGGATCCAGAGAAGAATGGCCTCGGCAGACAAAGAAAGGGAAAAACTTCAAAGTCCTCAAAACTCAATGAAATCAACATCATCGTGAAGAGTGTGTCACAATATTTCCAATGGTGTAAACAACTCATCAAATGGAGTTACAAATCGAAAGATATTTGCAATCAAAGTTTTGGTCAACCTATCCCAATGAGTAAGGATGAGTCAACATTGGTACTGCTGATGTCGACATCAGTACAGATGATGGAAGTGTTTGTATAGTGTGTGTGGCACACACAGAGGGAGACATGTGTCATGATGACGTTAGCATGGTGATGTGGAAGCACCAGAGGCTACCACGGATCACTCGTTTTCGGCATTTTCGGGTCAATCTGTAGACCAATGAGGAAATGTCATGTGGTAATCTGTACAACAATGTGGAAGACCGTACAGGACGTGGCAGGTGATTGTGAAAGTGTTTGGCGTGTGCCAATGGTTGGTTTCCACATGGCCCAGTCATGGGCTGCCACATGGCAGTGGGAAAATGCCCAATGAGGGCCTGAAACCGAATTTTCAAAAATAAAAAGGGTCCACCAAATCTAGCAGTGTCCCACCAAATATGGCGGTCGAACTACAAACTCAGATGAATCTAAACAACGCTCCAAAATTAGCGAAGTTCCAATCCATATATATATATATATATATATATATTATAACTATAACCCAAAAGGGGAGGCCCACGAGCTAGACCCCGGGACCTCCCCCTATCCAACGCCTTACAATAGCATCTGCCACTATTGGGCCAACGGACTTCGTTGGTTAGTCCACCCAACTTTTCCATTAAATGTTGATTATGCCCACGGACGGGGAGGGGGGCGCTCGACGGTACGACCAGGCATGGATTTGGAGATGCAGTACAGAGAATTAATTGCAGAGAGCATGCATGAATACCGAGACAAGATTTCTCAAGGGCCTGGGAGTGCTAGAGTCGAATTGAGGCTTGGAGATAGTCATTTTTGGGTAATTCGATGCCACGAATTCAATGGTGTTGTTTGTTTTCTGATCTAAGAAAAGATTTTGCAACTTAATTCCAGAATAATGTATACTTATGTGTTTTTCCAAATTCTTTTGTTGAGTTAATGAAAAGGCCTACCCATTTGAGAGCAGGACCCGAAGACGTAATCTATCAGGGATGAACTCCGTTATCAATTTTTTGTGTTCAGATTTGATGTTCATGTCTCTTCATTATTGAGTTTTTCCTTCTTTATGGTGCACTTTAATTTATGCTCATTTAATACAATTATGTATAAGTCACTTCGATGAAAATATCTTGGATCATGTTGGTATCAGAGAAATCATCTTTGACTTGAATTGTTGTGTGAATTCTTACTAGGGCCAATCATAAGTAGGGTGAAGGAACTCTTAATACTTTCAATCCCAAAGTTGGTTGTGCATCCCGAAGGAAGAAAATAGCAGAAGAGGACAAGTGTGATGAACAGGAGAAAAACTTCCATATGGTCTTTTATCGCATGTCAGAAATGGTCGAGCGAATGTATGGAGATTGGGAGAAGAGGAAGAAGAAGAAAGGAAAGAAAAAGGAAGCACAAGTCGATGATGATGCTTCAGTAAATCAAGGGGTTGGAGGAGACCCTCCTAAGCCTCCATATTCACCATCAAGTTCTAGCTCTTCTTCCTCTGAGCATTCTCATCATTCTCATCATTCTAGCCATAAATCGTCTTTTAAGAAACCATTATTAAATCTTGATGTAAAATTTGGTTAAACTATGTTTAATGGAGATGATAATCCTGAAAAGCTACATAATTGGATCTAACATGTTGAAGTATATTGTTGTGTTCAACAAATTGATGAAGAGGAAGTTAAAGTGTAATTGGCTTCTCTTTGGTTGGAAGGCTCTGCTCTCATATGGTGGGAGAGCAAACTTCAGGACAGAAGTAAGTGTGGTAATCTTCTTTCCTCATGGTCGGAATTTAAATCAGCTATAAGGAAACAATTTTATCCATTGGGTTATTTACATAAAGCAATGATGGAATGGAAAACTTTAAGACAAAGTAAAGGTCAAACTATACAAAGTTTCACAGAAGAATTTAGCAAGAAAGATCTTTCATTAAACATTCCTTTGGATTCTTATGAAACTTTAATGAAGTATATTGGCGCACTTCATAGTTATATTCTTCATACTTTGCTATTGTTTAACCTCACTAGTCTTGACGAAGTTTGTGTGCAAGCCACTCACCTTGAGAACATGGGAAAGCATGTTCAAGAAGATCCCACAAAGAAACCTTCCAATCTCCCACATAATCAGTTTAAGAAGTTTAAAAGGAAAGATAGGAATACCTCCATTGTAAAGAGAGAAGAAGGAAAACCATCTTGCACTCATTGCAAGAAAAGTGATCACGATGATGAACATTGTTTGAAACTACATCCAGAGAAGAGACCGAAGAAGTTCGATGGAAAGGGGAAGACAAAGATCGTTGCTACAGTGAAACAAGATCTTGGTTCCGATTCAGAAGACGAAGGAAAGATCACAGTGGTTGGAGTACAAAGTAAATATTCCCTTCATGCTAGTTCAAATTCCAATATTGAGTCTCACGATGATGAAAGAAACAGGAATGAATTATTTTATATAAGAGTTGTAACTAAACAAACTAAGATAGATACATTGTTTGATCCGGGTTCCCAAGTAAACTTAATATCTTAAGCACTTGTTAAAAAGATGGGTCTTGAAACTAAACCACATACAAAGCCTTATCCTCTTGGTTGGGTATGTGATAAAGAAAAACTTAATGTCACCAAGCAATGTAGGGTCAGATTTGATATTGCTTCAAAGTTGATTGATGAAGTGTATTTGGATGTTGTATCACTTGATATATGTGGCATAGTGTTGGGGAGTCCTTATATTTATGATAGAAAAGAAGTCTTCTTTCGTCATGAGAACAAATATCACCTTACTAGGGGGGAGTGGAATATATTGTTAGATCCCACAACATGAGGGTAAGCACAACACTTGTTAGTGCAGGACAAATGAAAAGACTCATAAACACTAATAAAAGATATGTACTCATGGTTGTAAGGGAAAAATATGTCAGAAAATCCGACGCTTTCCAAGGATGTGATCCTTCTCATAAGAAAGAATTAATTGATATTGTTTCTAAGTATGATGATATTTTCCAGGAACTAGATGGATTACCTCCTAAGAGGGAAATCCAATAAGAAATACATCTTCAGCAGGATTCTTCTCTTCCTAATGTGGGCATGTACAGGATGTCAGTTGTAGAGATGACAGAGATTGAGAAGCAGGTACAAGGCTTATTGGGTCAAGCGGTCATCAAGCCCATCTCATTTCCTTGTGGTTCTCCGATCGTGATGGTGCCAAAGAAAGATGGCACAGGGAGAATCTGTGTTTATTATCGGGCCTTAAATAAAATCACAGTGAAAAATTGATACCCTCTTCCTCATATAGATGATTTACTTGATTAGTTAAAGAATGATGTTTATTTCACTAACTTGGATTTGCATAGTGGATACCATCAGATCAAGGTTGCAGAACATGATGAATGGAAGACTGCCTTTAAAACCAAACAAGGATTGTTTGAGTGGTTAGTTATGCCATTTGGGCTTTGTAATTCTCTGACAACCTTCATGTATGTGATGAATGATGTATTCAGGCATTTTCTAGATGATTTTGTGATTGTATATTTAGACGGCATTCTTATATTTAGCGGGACTTGGGATGAACATGTAAGGCATGTAAAGCAAGTATTGGATACTTTGCAAAGGGAAAAGTTGTATGTAAAATTGTCCAAATGTGAATTTGGTAAGACTGCACTTCTGTACTTAGGTCATATTGTAGGAGGAGGACAATTGAAAATTGATCCTTCCAAGATTGATGTAATTGTAAATTGGCCTGAGACCAAAAGTGTAACCGAAATACGGAGCTTCTTAGGTGCAGTCCAGTATTGGAGGAGATTCATTTCAAACTTATCCTTTACAGCAACTCCTTTGCATGCCTTAACCAGTGTGAAGAACACTTTTCAGTGGGGAGGAAAGAAACAAAACGCTTTCAATACTTTGAAGGAAAATATCAGTACCGCACAAGTATTAGCACTGCTAAATATTCAACATCCCTTCGAGATCGAGATAGATGCCAGTGGATATGCCATGGGTGCAGTATTGATGCAATATTGTAAGCCTATATGTTACCACTCTAAAACTTTTAACCAAGTTGTTGTTAACTATCCTACATATGATAAAGAGTTGTATGCATTAGTTCAAAGCGTAAAGAAATGGAAGCACTACTTGTTAGGGAAGGAAACAATCATACATACAGACCATCAACCCTTACAGTATCTCCAAGCACAAACCAAACTGCAACAATCTCGACATTACAGATGGATGGGTTTCCTACAACAATTTAATTTGGTAATCAAGTACAGAAAGGGTACAAGTAACAAGGTAGTTGATATGCTTTCTAGACCTCCTATTGTTGCTTCTATTATTTTGAAGAATGCTTCTTTAGCTCATGATAGTTATGTGGAACAATATGCCATTGACAAAGATTTTAAAGAAGTATATGAGAATCTAACTCATGGTGCACAAGTAGAGAACTATTGTCTGCAAGGAAAACTACTCTACCATCTTGGAAAGCTATGTATTCCTACAAGTGAACAAGTCCATGTAATACGTGAAGCTCACACATCTCTTGTGTCTGGGCATTTTGGGGTAGGAAAAACTATGGCTCATCTGCAGAGGTTTTGTTACTGGCATCAGATGAAAGAAATTGTAACTAAATATGTAAAGGGGTGTGTGATGTGTTCTACTTGTAAGCCCACTAATAGAAAAATGGGGCTATACTCACCACTACCTGTTCCATCCCATCCATGGGAAAGTATCTCCATGGATTTTGTATGGGGTTTACCAATGTCGAAAAGGGGTCATGACTATTTGTATGTTGTAGTGGATAGGTTCATCAAGATGTGTATCTTAATGCTATGTAAAAATCAGATCACTGCTGTGAAGACTGTTAATCTCTTCTTTCAGTATTTTTGGGTTCACTTTGGGTTACCACATCCATTATCTCGGATCGAGATACTCGATTCCTTGGGGATTTTTGTACAAGTTTGTGGAGAATGATGGACACCAAGTTGAAGAGGATCACTTCTTTCCATCCACAGACCGACAAACAAACAGAGGTTGTTAACCAAATAGTGGTACTTTTTCTTCAAGGCTACTGCAGCAAGTATACCAAGTTATGGGATGAACAGATACCCTATGTGCAACATGCTTACAATCGAGCATTACATTCCTCCACTCAGTGTTCACCTTTTGAGACATGTTTTGGGTATTTACCTAAGGTTCCTTTGGAGTTGATGTATGGGAGAGATGTCGATTCAAATGAATAAATAAACGAAGATAGATCCCGCAAGTTCATCCAAAGGATCCAACAGGTACATCAAGCAATCAGGGAACAGTTGGAGAAAATTCAAGCACAGTATAAAGATCAGCATGAAAAACACAGGATTGATCATCGGTTCCAGGTTGGAGACCAGGTATGGCTTCACATTAGCAAGGAAAGATTGAAGGGTGAAGGAAAGAAACTCAAGCCCATTCATTATGGACCCTTCACTATTTTGGATCAAAGTGGTACCAATGCTTTTTGTCTAGATATTCCACCTTATATGCATATTTACTCAGTTGTAAATGTGGAGAACTTGAAACTTTTTTAGCCTCCCATGATCATGGATAAAGGTGAGGAAGTTTCAATATCTTTAGTTGATGAGTTTTCTCCTGAGTACTTGGATGAGTTAAAGGAATATATCATCTTGGAAAGAAGGATGAGGACTTCACGCAGGGGTGATGTTGATTATCTTCGAGTAGGCTTAAAGGGCACACATCCAAGCAAGGCAAAGTGGATTGAGAAGGACAAGGTGAGGGAACTCTTCCCTCACTTATCTATTGATTGATGAAATATTTTGGTGGTCCAAAATTCTCTAAGTGGGAATGCGTGATCCAAAAAGGATCCGTAGAAGACAAAGGACAACTCAAAATTCGCAGAAGCAACCCAGGAAGCTCAAAATGGCCTCAACAGATAGAGAAAGGGAAAAAATTCAAAGTCCTCAAAACTTAGTGAAATTAGCATCATCGTGAAGAGAACATCTCAATATTTCCAACGACGTAAACGAATCGTTAAATGGAGTTATGGATAGAAAGATATTCACGATCAAAGTTTTGATCAACCTAGCCCAGTCAGCGGGGATGAGTCAGCATCTGTACTGCTGACGTGAGCTTCAGTACGGATGATGTCAATGTTCGTAAAGTGTATGTGGCACACACAGAGGGTGAAACATGTCATGTTGACATCATCATGGTGATGCAACAGCACCAAAGGTCGCCACATGTCACCCGTTTTCGACATTTTCGGGTCAATCTATGGACCAATGAGGAAGTGCCACGTGGCAGACTGTACAACCACGTGGAAAACCTACGAGACATGGCAGGCTGATGTGGCGGGTGAATTTTCAAATGGTTGGTGTGGGCCAATGTTTGGATGCCACGTGGCCCAGTCATGGGTTGCCACGTGGCAGTGGGAAAATGCCCAATGAGGGCTCGAAACCGGATTTTCAAAGATAAAAAGGGTCTGCCAAATCTAGCGGTCTAACTACAAACTCTGATGAATCTAAACAACTCTCTAAACTTGGCAAAGTTCCAATCCATATATATATATATATATATATATAACCCAAAAGGAGAGGCTCGCGGGCTCGACCCCGAGACCTCCCCCTATCTAACGCCTTACAATAACATCTGCCATCATTGGGCCAACAGACTTCGTTGGTTAGTCCACCCAACTTTTCCATTAAATGTTGAGTCTTCCCACAGACAAGGAGGGGGGCGCTCAATGGTACGGTCGGGCACAGATTTCAAGATGCAGTACAGAGAATTAATTGTAGGGAGCAAGCACAGAAACTGAGACGAGATTTCTCAAGGGCCTGGGAGTGCCAGAGTCAGATTGAGGCATGGACACAGTCATTTTTGGGTAAATCAACTCCATGAATTCAATGGTGTTGCATGTTTTCTTATCTGAGCAAAGATTTTGTTGTTTAATTCCAAAATGAGGTATACTTATATATTTTGTCAAATTCTTTTGTTGAGCTAATGAAAAGGCCTACCCATTTGAGAGCAGGACCGGGAGATGTAGTCCACCAGGTACGAACTATGTTATCAAGTTTTTGTGTTCATATTTGATGCTTATGTCTCTTCATTATTGAGTTTTTCCTTCTTTATGGTGCACTTTATTTTATGCTCATTTAATACAATTCTTTATAAGTCACTTCGATGAAAAGATCATGAATCAATGAGTGGTCTTAACGGTTAAGAACATGGGTTTTCTCCTCAGGGATCACATATTCAATTCTAGAGGNGG
>SNQJ01S0007761.1:26136-79824 GCA_010110895.2 Picea sitchensis | reverse complement strand
TCAGAAATTGCAAATGTCTGAAATTTGCTAGAAAGGATTCCAAAGTGCAGGAGAGAAGTAACATATGTTGAAACAGTGTGGTATCAAGCTGAAACACAGGGCTGTAATTCACGCTGAAACACAGTGCTGGAACAGATGTTGAAACACAGTGTTGGAACAGTTGTCGAAACTCAGTGCTGGAACAGATGCTGAATCACAGTGTTGTAACAGAGATGGAACACAGATGCTGAAACACAGATGCTGGAACATAGGTGCTGGAACACAGATGCTGGAACATAGATGCTGGAACACAGATGCTGAAACACAGTGCTAAAACAGAGCTGGAACAGATGTTGAAACACAGTGTTGTAACAGAGCTGGAACACAGTGCTGAAACAGAGCTGGAACACAGATGTTGAAACACAGATGCTGGAACACAGATGCTGAAACACAGTGCTGAAACAGAGCTGGAACTAATGCTGAAACACAGTGCTGTAACAGCTGAAACACAGTGCTGTTACATATGCTGAAACACAGTGCTAGAACAGTTGTTGAAACACAGTGTTGTTACATATGTTGAAACACAGTGCTGGAACAGATGTTGAAACACAGTGCTGGAAATTATGCTGAAACAGCGCTGGATCTTATGCTGAAACAGTGTTGCATCACATTTTGTATTTTGATCTGTAGGCCCGAAGAAACTCGGGGCAATTTGTAACTGAATCTGTGGCTTTGCCACCCCTCTAATATAAACTATAACCGTTTTCGTCAAAAAAAAAAAAAGGGTTGAATCAGCAATTGGAGAGGCCCCTTGTTGCACACAATGCATAAATGTAGGCCTTTATCATTGTATTGATAATTGAAAGTATGTATTGACATTTGAGTTATATCAATAAAATATTGTGAATTGAGGTGCAACTTAGAAATACGATTTTTTTATGCAACTTTCTTATGAAACAAAATGATTTTTTTTATGCAACCTTCTTATAAAACAAAATGATTTTTTTTTCTATTTATTTGGTTCACAAATTCAAATGTACTCCATTTTCTATTGGAGTTACAGTCGATCGTATGCAATATGGAGTGAAGATACATAAGGGATATGTTCATAATACCAATTATAGACATACAATAGGGAGGCGATGTAAATAAAGGGTGTGTAATGGTTTCAATTGAGACCATGTTAAACCCCCAATGCTCCTTTAACATATCCATCAAGATTTGAGTTTAAAATACAGTATGCTAAATGATCTTATGAGGTGGAGTTGGAAATAGATTTGTCTTTTCTTATGAGGTTAAATCTATATTATTTGTACTAATAAAATCTGATTTTGAAGATGCTCACATTAATACAACCCAAAAATAAATATGTGTAGGTTCCAACACATGTTTGCATAGAAATAAGCACAATCATTTACAAAGAATAATATGTAGTGTACATAAGGACAATATTGTTATGTCATGACCATTAGGTACTGTGTGGTTTTCTTAAAAGAGTTATGTGGAAATTGTGAATAGGTTTATGCATTTGTTGGTCAAATGGAAAATAAACTAACTTTTTGATGATACAAGTAAGATGTTAAGAGTCAAGGAAATAGTCAAGGAGCCTCTAAAGGAAACCATGTTATGGGGATGTATAGAATCTACAAGGCCTTTAAATAAAATTGATGTTGATCATTTCATTAAAAAAATCAAATAAGCACCTTCCAATGTGGAGGTCATACAAAATGTCTAAATGTGTAACAATTACCAAAACTTTTGTGATCATAAGACAAAGAAATAACTTTTCATTTGGCATCAAAGGTACATTGTAAAATCGATTGTTTACAAAGTGGATAGAAAGTCCATTCTGGATTCTATACATAATATGAAAAGAAGGAATCAAATGCTATTAGCGGATTTATTCACATTAAATTTTATGTTAATACAATGTCATGGATGTGGCCTACATCCTACAATTAGAAAAGTAAATACCATGAGATTGGATGGAAATTATGTATATACGAAAGCATGGGATGAGATACATAAAAGTCCACATATCTCTTTGTATAACTTATGACATTTAGTAAAGCAAGGACACGTGAGATCTATTCATTGTAACAACCACACATGCAAAACACATGGGCATATTCAAAACACATGAACACATGAGCATATGGTGGGCCAAAGAATTACAATAATATATATTGAATCCCTCAACTTCATTTTAATTATCAAGCCAGGAATCATGCAAACTTATGAGGTGTTGTGCACTATGTATGCAAATTACAAAGGTTAAATATGAACTACTAACCCTATAATGAAAACTGTAATAAAGAAAATGATCGACTTTGATAAATCATTATGATCCATTCCTCATGCACTTGGGACCATGACTTTCACTCTTATATCTTCTGACAATATGTATAAGAACATATGAAGGTATAGGGTGACTTCCTCTTGGATTAGAAATCAATTTAATGAGTAGGTTTCTTAAACCAATGGCTTCATGTTGTTGCTAGATTAGTCAATCCTTACAACACTAGTTATCATATGATTGATTTATAGGATCCATATCAAGGTACTAAACATTGCAATTTAAAGGAAATCAAAGAAATACATGAATTGGAATTGTTATTAAAAAAAACACAAGAAATAAAAGCATTGTCGGGAAGAAAAAAAAAAAGTAAATATAAACTAGTAATTTGTTTTCTATAGAGTCTATCTACTTGCAAAATAAAAATAAAAGACAAGAAAAAAATTAATGACAAGGGTTCATAAGGTACTTCATTTAGTGTGTCCTACTCAAGGAATTTCCTTGTACCCTTGGAGAATCTCAGACACTTGAAACTTAGAACATAATTTGTGTACTTTGTTAAAAAATTATCATACAACATGAAGGTAGAATTATGCCTCTTAACTACAACTCAAACTTAGATTTAGTAGCAACAAGGAAAATACAATAGTGTTTCTAGCTATCCTACGCTATTATCTATGCCTCTATTTGTACTTGAAAAGAGTCTTATCTGACCCATCTAATCAATCCTTTGATTGGTGGGTGTTGTCTCTCAAATCCCTAATTTTTTGCATGTCCCAAGGAACTATTTACCTCATTTTGTTAATTTGAATCCTCAATATCAACAACAGATCAAATAGCTTAGGATATTTGTTGTTTCCTCTAAGTGTTGGTAGCTTTGAAGGTTGTGAAGGGATGAGATCCTTTAATTCATCAATCATTTATCAAGGTAGTATGCGCCAATGAAGGAACGAGATTGGTGTGTCATGTGGGTCGAATCCCTTCCCTATGTTCACATTGTTTCTTATTTGTGAACCATATTAGCTCAAAAATCAAAATCACAAAAAACATCAAACCACTTAATATCAAGCATATATCACATTCAACTTGAGATTAAGCAATAACATATTTTATTAGATGAGCACAATTCATAATATCTACATTGGTCATCAAAAGTACCAATGTTTTCCAAGAAGATATTAGCTTAGGAGGAAGAATGTCTCAAATTTAAACACAATATGGGCCATTAAAAGTGATAATTTGAAGTTCCATCAACATGCAATGGTAACAATAGAAATAGTACAAGTATTGCAACAAACAAATCAAATTTATTATGAAATCTAACACACCATGTTGATTGAGATGACATTTGTTCTCATTTGATATTCTCACATGGGGTTTATGTATTAATGGCATCTCTCATTGTGAGATCATTGTGAGAGGATACTAGGAGAGAAGATTATCATAAATGATCACATGTATATAGACAGTTGTGTCTACACTCATAAGGACTTAGTATATTTATACACAATACTCATGGAGTCATAGGGAGGAACTTAAACTCCCATTTTTTTAGTGCACTAATGACAACAAAGGAAACATGCCAAAGATCCTTTATAGATACGTCATGGTTAATGTTGTAAGGGAGATAAAGGCCATTGAAGAGTTGTTAATAGACTTTTATAGAAATGGGTACCACTTATCTAAAGAAAAGACTTCAATAAATTTTTATGTATACAACAATTTGAATTGTTGTAAACAAATATATTTTCCAGTTTTTTCTCTCAAAATAAGTTGAATGTCTCATGCCCACATTTTTTGTTCATTGAAAATAGATAATTATATGAAATTGTGACTAACCTTAAGGGTTGAATTACTATTGATCATGTTGATTCTCTTTTCCCATTCTTTGAAAGTTGTTTTTATACACTTGCTTATATAGAGTTTGAATGGTCATCTTTTTGTTTGTTGGAAATATAGTACAGTTGTACAAAATTGTAGCTAACCATGGAATTTGAATTACTATTGGTCGTGTTCATTTTTTTCCATTTCTCAAGATTTATTTTTCTCCACTTTGTTATATAGATTTTGCATGGTCAGTTTCTTGTCTATTGGCAATCAAATACAATTACATCAAATTGTGGCTAACCTTGGAGGTTGAATAAAAATAACCACCTAACATATCACTTATACTTCTTTGATAGGTGTATATAATTTATTAGAAAGTGTGATCAAGAGCATAAGTCAAAGGATCTAAAACAAATTGGAAACCATACTTCGACAAATATTCCCCCTTGTGGCCCTTATCACCCTTCTGGGTTGACAAGGAGACAAAAGAAAAAATTCAAACATTAATAGGTGAGGATGCATTTAGATATTTTATGCATTAGGTGTGTAAGGATCCACCTCCTCCTTCACATGAAAAGGAACAAATTCTTGTAGATGAAGATGAAGGTATCAATGCTATGTGTATCACATACTTTGGAATGAAAACAATGTTAACAATTATATTGGAGATAATAATACTAATGGTTAAGATGATGAAAACATGTGTATGGTATATCAAGGTCAAAATATTGATCCAAGATTGAATGCTTATCAAATCATTTTGACTATAGTGGGTTGAAATCCATCAAATAAGAAACAAATACTTCACCTTTCAATCAAGTATTGGTTCACATATCAATATTGTACCAAGATTATTATTGTTGGTGGATCTAAACTTCAAATTAGGATGGACATACATCAACTTCATTGAACTATTGAAGCATTAATCTTGTTTTTATCATTTTTTTTGTTATTTCATTAACTCAATGCTTCTTTATATGTATGTTAATTCACAAAATCCTGAGGGGTTAGCTCAATTGGTTGTCACCAATGTTGTTGGGCATTTGGCTAGTTTTTTGTGAATAGGTTCCCAACTCGATTCCCCCTAGGTTAGGTGCACTAGCCTACACATATGGGTTTACTAGTGATGCCATCCGTGAATGTGGAGAAGAATCTCGTGGGTTTATTTGAAAGGTTTTCTTTGGAAAAAGAAAAAATAAAAAAATAAAAAATAAATGTATGCTAATTGACACCTAGGTTATTAAAGAATAAAATATTGCCCAAAGAAAATGTTATTCAATCCTCATGTAGAGAAGTGTGCAAATTAATGACTTGTTTGGAGATCAATTATAAGTAGTACCATGCTTGTACAAATAATCATATATTCTATAGGGGAGATTAATAAATATGATAAATATCCTAGGTGCAAAGAGATGTGTTAATGTTCAAATTCTTGTGACACTAAAATTCCCCAAAAGGTTTTGTTCCATATGTTGTTAATTCCTGTACTTTCATGAATCTATTGTTGTAAGTCACTATTAGAACTTATGTGATAGTAACGTGAAGTAGAAGAAGAGAGAGAGGTATTTGGAAAGTATCCAATGATTTCAGGGCAATGAAACACATTGATGAGGCATGGATAAAAAAATTAAAAAACGAGCCATAGAGTGTTCAATTAAATTTATCGTTATATGGGGTGAAGCATTTCTCCCAACTATTAACAAACAATTATCTACAATCAATGTATTTGAATAATTATACCCTTCTTCAATTTCTTCTTCATCAAAGGGATCATATTATGTTGTTACTCATCATCCCTATAAAGTACCAAGTTAAGAAAAAGATGTGTATCTCGAATTTTCTCATAAAGGAGTTGTTATATCATGGAATGGTGTAATAATGTAAGATTATCAGGTCCATTACATGCATACAAACCTTTCCTGATGCATGGAGTACTTTTTTGGATAGGTTTTCTAGAATTTGTATTTTTCTTAATTACATATACATATTTTTAAGTGATAAGATGTTATATATATATATATATATATATATAAAAGAAAGCAATCAATAGACCACTTTGTAACAATTATCATATTCATTTTTTTAGGTCTTGATAAAAGGAAAATTTTCATCTCGGGGATGTGGTGATGAAATAATTTCAAGGATTCAAATGATCTACAAAAGTATATTTATAACTATCCTAGAATATTCGTTTAATAAACCTACCCATTTTGTGATAGCAAAAATAATTAGTTTGATGGAAACTTGGAAAGGAAAGTTCCTCCAAATATTATGACCACAAGATACTAGTTAGAACATGACAAGAAAGAAGCTCTTCAAAATTTCATATACAAAGAGCATATTTAAATTCACAAGGGGGTAAGCCAAAATCCTACATTTTATAGAATTTCATATTCTAATCATTCACGTTCTATCTCTAATGCATGTATTTAAAAAAACATAGAAGCTTATATCCAATAAATTACATAAAGGAAAATTGGATTCAATTTACAAAGGCTTGGTTTGTTCACACATTAGGAGACACGTATTGATGTATAGGAGCCTCCATGTATTATGTTCACATAGCCTCCATATATTATGTCTACAAAGTAAATAAAAAGCATCCTTAAGGAAAGCTTTTACTACTAAGGGGCAAGTGCTTGACATAAAAAAACATGATTAGCAGAACATTTTGAAGGTATTTACAAGAAAGAGAAAAGTTTATTTTCAATTACTTCATCATGTATGTGTGTATGGCAACAATATAATCTTTTTGTTTGAAGATCTAATAAAAATAGTGAAAAGATATGTGTGATTACCTATATTATTTTGGCCTTAACGGGGTCAAATTGCTTTGTTATTGATTTGTGACATGTATAAGCCAACTACTACAATTTATTATAAGGTACTATGGCATATATCCTTTAAAAATATTTGTTGCCACGTTGCAACTAAAATATACCTAAATCAAACTTATTGAAATGGGGTGGTTGACATCAAAAGAGACAAGTGAATCCAATATATGAAGATGGTGAGATGAATTTGGTATGTGATTCTTAAAGACACAATTAACTTTATTTGAAAATTAATATCCAGATTTAATGGTTTATATATATGATTCTATTAGCATTTAGCGAAATTATTTTAAGCAGTCGTGGAACAAAAAGATGCAATCAATATGTTTGTGATCTACAACATTGATGCAATGAGTAACTGGTGTGTGATGCATGATGAAAAAATATGTGAAGTGCTAGTAAAAATATCTAAGTTTAGGAAAAACCATCCATGTAACACCCATCTTCCTCTAAAGTTGAGAAATAAATGGCCCAAAGAATTTCCAATATATTGGTTAAAGATGAATTGAAAAAACTTTTCTATGAAAAAATGGTACATTTTGATATATTAAACATTACAAACTAATGCAAAAAAATAATTGTAAATGCCTATACTTGTAAAATAATTGTAAGTTCCTATACTTGTAGAATGAATTAGCATCAAGCATTCTTGAACATTTGGTGCCATAACTCTTTCAATTTTGTTTGCATGTTTGACATTGAATGACATGAAATTCTTGAGTGGATTTTGAGCTTCTAGGTACTATGGATTCATTGTTATCTTCTCAATAAAAAGCCACCTCATATAAACAACATACATCCCATGTAAATCATCTTTTTTATTTTGGAAAACAATATCTTAATCTATGTCTGGATGAATATTACTCCAATTGAAAATATTGTGATTGCCTTGACATTTATGTATTTATGTAATCATGACATTTGTTCTCTTTGAAAGTTATGATGCGTCGAAGGCCTGCATTTTGCAAATACATGTACAATTTCCTTGAAATTCAAAACCTATTTCTACACAATCTTCCTCCCACATGAGATCTATAATATGAATGGGAATCTTAAATTTGTGACTTCCTTACTTACATTTCCTCTTTCATATTCTAACCAAGGATGTTGCAATATAACTTTGTAACCATAACCTTCTAATTTTGTCATCAAAAAGGCATGTTGTCCCTTAAAGCTATCAATGTAGATCATCACATTCTTTAAGTTTTCATGAATTATCTTCGTTCTTTCATCATTGATATACACAACGTATTTATCTCTAGTGAGTGTGGGTTGGATAATTCCATTCCAAATTTTAAGGGTGATATGCTAGAACGACAACCTTGATCTACAAGTATGTATTCTACTATAGTACAATTAATAGAATAGGCACCTTAGGTCTACTCCATGATTCTTTGCACCTTTTTATTTTTGGGCTATCATAAGTCTTCATCCAAATCATGCATCAATGAATTCAAAATTTAAATTATATACCTAGTGGAAGTCCTATCACATTAAATGGTAGACATAGTGTGTGGTACTATTATATAGGTTTAAAGATTGTGCACTTTTTGGGTCAGGTGATGTGCACACATCTTTGCTTCAACTTCCTCAAATATATATTTCTTGATATCAACATCTATTAAGAGTTCATCCATTGATTTGTTTGTAGGGTTGTCACTTTCTTATGCAATGTGTGCATACATTTGGATATGTTTTAATTATATAGAATATTAGTCACTATACACATATCTACTCATCCGTAACCTTATTACAAAGAATATGTAATGATGATAAACTATTCAACATGCATAAATATGGTCTATTATCCCTAAGGGTTGATGTGAGAGAAATGCAAACATGAGTGTCATGTGAGTGATCTATCTCCATAGTAGGTTAAGGTTTTTTTTGTGTGTTCATATAACACACGTTGGCATATTCCAAAGACACAAGTTTGATTCAACAAAGAATACCACCACAAGCTACAAGCAAGGGTTAGCATCATGATATCTTATAGCCCAAACAAATCACATAATTTTGTGCTAGTATCGTTGAAGTTACATTGGCAAGTAGTTTCTCCCCATAGGTTGTAGGTACAACACCATGAAGGTTGGTGCCATGAATATGGGGTACTTTTCCCTAGTTCTATTTTTTAGTCTAATTTCGATTCCAAGTCATTATTGCATATACATTACCCCAATAAATCAAAGGAATGATATCATACTTCAATCTTGAGTTTGACCTAGTGGTGTTAAATACAATCATGGTATCCATTATATTTGTCATTGAGGTTCAATCTGCATGGATAACTAAGTTGTTTGTTGCATTGGAATTTTTTTTAGGTTTGGAACAACAACTTGTATAGTGAAGTTGGTGTTAAAATGATCAATTATTGTCTTTCTTGGATCAAATAGACAGTTTCATTCTTTATATAGACCATTATTGTAAGAGTAGTTCTAAGTGTAATGAAATAAATATAAAGTATTAAAAGTCTTTGTACCTCTTAGTTGAGAAGATTTAACTAGATTTGAAGAGCATATAAACCCTATTTGTAAATGAAACTCATTAGGTAGATGGTTCTTCTTTTAATGTCAATAATAGTTAGTGTTATTCTTCTAAAATCAATAATTGTTGAGTATATACCAATTATTATCAAATGGATTGAAGTTATTTCTCCAATCCCAAGGGGTACATGTTTATTTATGAAAGTGGGTCTTCCTTGTCACTACAGTGAAGCAAAACAAAATATTCTACATGTCATCCTAGTTCTAAGTCAATAGATTTGTGTTCATAAGAGTCATGCACATTATTCTAGGCCACACATAATTCTTCTTCTCTATAAAACTATCGTCACTCCATCCTAATTATTTTTGCAATCATTTGTCAATGTCATTAAGCAAATCACTAGGGCGTCATTTAATATTAACCACATCGTATACACAAAAATTAATTCAGCTCAACAAGTTATCCAAAATCAATAAAAAACTCTCTTTAATCAAGTTATCAATAATGGTTGGATATGGTTGTTTTCTTCCCCACCATAGGAGAATGTGGTTGTATAGTATCCCTAGAAGATATTATATCTTGGCCTCTTCAATAGATAAACTAGCAAACTAAAAATAATTCTCGAGAGAAAGAATATGCAATCTACCTTCAAACATCTCATTATATAAAGGTAAATGATGAGGATTATTGTTGGATGGATATTGTGAGATTACATTATGGGAAAATGCAGTAATGATAAATAATGTAGTGTAAGCAAGGATGATGTGGATGGAAATTAATGAAAAAATAATAGATATGAAGTAACTGTAGTAGTGATGATAATTGTTGCGGTATTACAATGCCTATTGAAAAAAAGTATTACTTGAGTTCAAGGAAAATATAAAATTCAAGAAAGGGGATTGTGCTAACCATCTAGTAAAACAAAAAAAAATTGGACTAGGAAGGGTCGAATCTACAAATAAAGAATCCCTTTGTCACATTCATTGGATAAATATCAAACCAATTGTTGTATTTATAATCAAAACATTAATGGACATTTGATATAATCAAATGGGGTGGGTCATATTCATGGAGGATTGTGCATTTGAGGTGCAACTTAGGCAAATCAATAAATCTAATTTTTTTATACAATGTTTTCTAATACAATAGAATGATTTTTGTATAAGTACTAAGACCATATTTAAGTTGGTGTTAAAATACAAATGTGATTTACCATGTTTTAATGGATCCAAGGTAGTGTTGGGTTGTTATATTCTTTGTAGTGAAAGTCCAATCGAGGTGGGTCGACTGACAATTGAAGTTGAGGTGGATCAACAACAATTCAAAGGTTGAGGTGGTTCGACTAGGTAAATTCTAAGTTGAAGGTCGAGGTGGTTCGACGTGGTAAAGACATCGACAACAAGTCGAAGAGGTCAACCGACAAGAGGTTGAAAGGAGAGCATGTGGAAACCAACTGAAGACCGAATGAAGGTCAACTGGTAGTCTACCCATAATCTGACTCAATAGTCGATTGTAACATAATCTCAAGATTCACGGGATTTGTAGCCAACGATCTGCGTGGATATGTAACCATTTTTGGGCACCTTTTCTTTAGGATTTTTCCTATTGTAAATCCTATAAAGAAGGTGTGTTGTAATGTTGTAAAAGATGATGAATGGTTAATCACCAAGAATCAATAATCGTAGAGGTTGTTGGTCATGTAGATGTAAGTCGAATTGGCTACAGGGTTGTTCTTGTGTAAGAAAGAGGGTATGATGTTGATTGTGTCTTAGGTGTGGACCAATGTTAGACATGTAACCTTTAATTCTGAATGAATAAGACAACAAGAGAGAAGAACGATCAAGGAATGTTGATTTTCCCGGTTTAGGTTTCGAGGATAAAATATTTGTGTATTGTGTGTTTGTTGTGTCATTTACTTTCTTGATTAAATATTTATTCCTCTCTTCTGATACATTTAGCGTGGAAGTATTCCTCATTTCCTAAAATGTGGTATCAAATCTTGGTTTAACAACCTTGGATCTGAGCTAAAACTTAGGTTCAGTAAGAGTCGTAAGTCAAAAATCTTTAAAATATCGTGTTAAAGAAAGGCGAGCAGCTCAAGAATAGAGATCAAAAAATTCAATGGCCATAATTTTGATCTTTGGAAGCTTAAAATTGAATATCTCCTTGTAGATCAAGAACAATGGAAAAAATTATGTCCAGGTACCATGCCGACAGGTATGTCGATGGAAAATTGGGAGAAACTCAAGAGAAGAGCAAGGAGTATGATTCGACTTTGTCTTGTAGATTTGGTACTGTTGTATGTCTCAATTGAATATTCAACCAAGAAACTGTGGGACAATTTGGGGAGCTTGTACCAGTCGAAATCCCTGGTAAATAAGTTTTTTTCTCATAAATAAATTGTATCTTTTGAGGATGAGTGAGGGAAGTTCAGTGACTAAGCATTTAAATGTGTTTAATACCATTATAATCCAGTTATATTCTATGAATATTAAAATCATTGAGGAGGAGAAATGTATTATCCTATTATGTTTGTTTCCAGACTCCTGGGATAGCTTAGTCATGGCTATAGGGAGTAATACAACCACATTAGCGCTAGAAGATGTGGTTGCATATCGACTGTCATAAGAAATGATAAGGAAGAACATGGAAAGATCGACCAAAGATGATATAGTGGTGAGAGCTCCACCGGTTGACAGAGATAAAGGAAAATTCTCTGGTAGAAATACTAAGTCGAAGGGTAGATCTAAATCCCTTGTTCAATCAACAATAACATGATGGAAATGTGGTAAAGTTGGGCATTACAAAAGGGACTGCAAGTCGAAGGAAATGGAAGTCAGTACAAAATCCAACGAGAAGCAGTCGACTGAGAGAAAGACGACTCCAGATAAGGGAGTCTATGTGTACCTAGCGTCGACCAGTACACAGTCGGATCAAGATGTTTGTTTGATCGACTTAGGAGAATCATATAATATGACACCACATAGAGAATGGTTCTACCAATATGAAAAATATGAAGGAGGAGACGTGTTCTTGGGGGACGACTCGACAACTAAAATTGTCGTACGAGGAAAATTTCCACTCATACTACGGGATGGGAGGAGTAGAACCCTTCCAGGTGTGTTACACATTCTGGGTTTTACGAGAAACATAATATATGTCAGCAAGATGAGTGATGCAAGGGTGCACACTCTATTTCAAAAGGATTCATACAAGATGGTCAAAAGTGTGATGGTCTTGATGAAAGGAGTTCGGATTGGAACCCTATACAAGTTACTAGGGAGTGTTGACTTGACTGGATGTAGCAGCATCGATGTTCCTAAATTTGACTCGACTCGACTCAGGTCGAGTCGATTCAAACCGACTAGACAAGTCATCATAAAGTCGACCTGACCATGCTATGGCATGACAAGATGGGACACATAGGAGAAAAAGGACTTCAAGCTATGCATAACAAAGGTATGATCGAAGACTTTCCTTAAAGTAATTTAGAAGTCGACTTTTGTGAACATTGTGTATATGGAAAGCAAAGTCAGGTGAGGTTCCCATCTGGAGCGACAAGGGAAAATGGGATTCTAGAGTTGGTTCATAGTGATGTGTTTGGCCTTGTTTCAGTTACTTCACTTGGTGGATCCCTGTATTATGTGTCCTTCATAGATGATGTTTCCAGGAATACATGGATATATTTGTTGAGGAATAAATCATAGGTTTTTGAGAAATTCAAAGAGTTTAAATCTCTTGTAGAAAACCAGACAGATAAGAAAATTAAGGTGTTGAGAAATGAAAACGGTGGTGAATTATGTGGAAAATAATTTGATCATTTCTGGATCGCACAAGAATTCTAGGTGGAAGCATTCGACACTGCAAAATATCTATTGAATATGTCTCCTTCATAGGCTCTAGTCAACACGACTCCACATGAGGTATGGTCGGTTAAGAAGCCTTCGGTTTCACATCTCAAAGTATTTGGATGTAATGTGTTAACTCCCAAAGTAAAACTTGTTTCAAGCATTTGACTGGTGGATCCCTCAGACATATAAAGGCCCTTCATAAATGATTTTTCCTAGAATACACGTATATATTTTTTGAGGAATAAATCATAGGCTTTTGAGAAATTCAAAGAGTTCAAATATCTTATGGAAAACCAGATAGATAAGAAAATTAAGGTGTTGAGAAATGAAAAACGGTGGTGAATTAAAAGGGAAAATACTTGATTCATTTCGATCAGCATTGGCACCTAGGTGGAAGCATTCGACACCTAGCCACATTCATTGAATATGCTCTTCTATAGGCTTCATCAACACGCACTCCACAATAGAGGTATGGTCGTTGCTAGTAAGCTCTCGCTTCACATTTCAAAGTATTTGGAGCGTAATGTGTTAATTCCAAAGTAAAATCTGCTCTTTCCATGGGAACTTCTGTATATATTCAGTTTATTGGTCGCATGTTTGCTTAAGGTTATAAAGCCATGGTTCAAGAAAATCTTTGGTTTTTGGTTTTGTCAAGATATTGGAAAAACAACAGTTTTCGGTGGTTTGGGCAGCCTCTACAGATGCTAATTTGAACCACCGAAGAGTTCAGTCATTGAAAGGGTCGATTTAAATGCAAAGAACCACGAAGGGTTTGGTTTTAAAAGAAAGTTCGCTGCGACGAAGCCATGGCGTCTTCAAAACGCTGCAATGATGAAATTTTCAAACCGACGAAAGGCTCGCGTTAGAGGACACAATACTCGTTCGTGGGTTTCAGCCAAGGTTCCAAACTCACATTATTATCCATGGCAGTAGCCATCATTCCAACATGCACCGAAGCGGTGATAGCCAAGCATGGCCGACGGGTTTCGCCTTCAAAGGATGATACATTCATGATTAATGGATGTAAATATTCATATTCTTTTGTTCAGCTTAAAACTCAAACGCCGCATGGAGTCCTAGATCGGCCAAGATATTCATCACGCTATCAAAGAAACGGATGTCAAATCTCATCCTCCTTTCAAGTTGATTGCATGGGTTCGACCGTAAACAGTACTGAGTCGAAAAGCTGATTGCTATCGGTAAGCTCAGTTTTTCTCTGCCAAAATTTCATGAATTCATTTGAACCGAAAGATCCAGATTTCGGCTTCAATACATTTTTAAGTCTGTAAACCATGCTCTATAAAAACTTCATAAATATACTTCCCCCCAAAAAGTTGAAGATTCGGTTGACCCTGTCAGCCTGTAATTTGAATGTGTGCCGACTTCTAGTACATTTGTAAACCCTATACCCTGTCAAATCATTCTACAGTCTATTTGCAAGTAACATTGACCATACCCTTAATTCCTAGAACCGCTGATTCCCAAATACCTGGTTGACTATAATATCGGATACAGTCCACTCTCAGTATGTCAAGATCAGGTCCCGCATTAAGGTCAGAGGCAGACGGTATGTGGTACTTTGAGGAACACCACGAAGTTGCAGAATGCTTCAAAAAGGATGGCATTTTCTCATATTGTGATAAATGAATGCACTTTCATCAATGATCATCAGGCATTTTCCTTTCTATGATGGGCAGAAAGGCTGTACAGGCAGAGAAGAATTTATCATTGATGAGGCCTCCATTGTTGAGTATACATGATTGTCTAGGACATGTAGTTGTTGGTTCAAAACATCTTCTCCTTCAAACGTTGATTTCAGATCCTATCTGTTGCCAACCCATAAAAATCTATAACATGGAAAAAGGACATTTCCTTATCCTACCTGGAGCCAAATGGAAAACTCTTCTGAAGGAAATACTGGTATACATTACTTGTGAAGAACGTCATAACAGGGTTTTATACTATCACTTCAAATTATTAAATCTGATTTCATGTATAGAAACTCTCAATATACCCTACTTTTTTGTCTATAAGACCTTGACCAAAATGGCAAAACAGGAGAAGGCTCAGCCCACTAAAGTTACAAGAAGAATATCCCATCAAGGTTTGATTGTTCTTATCAAAGAAGGTCTTCAAATAGATGAGTCATTTTGTTTTTGAACGAAGTTCCCATCTAGAAACTCTCAAAGATGAAACAAAGGTCCTGAATCCTCCTGTTCAGTTGTAAGAAGAAAGGGATTGAACCGGTAAATGCTGTTAAGGCAAAGACTCAAAGAAATGTGGAAGAAATCCAGAGTTGAAATTGTATGTCGAAGATAAAACCCTGTCACAACAAAAAATCCACTCAACTTACTCTACAGTGACTCGGATCAGGAGAAGGAAGTGTCAAAGTCACAGGAAACTTTGCAGCCTAAATTGAAAATGGACATATCTCCAATGATGCATCCAGAAACACATATGTTGCCAAAGGCAGAGGCTTCATCAGGCAAGTGTCAGAAAGGCAAGACTAGGAAAATAAATAAACTCTTGATATAAATTTATGAAATGGAGGTACTGAGAGTAATTAAAAACAAACACAGATCTAAATGAGAAGGTCATTGAAATAGTCAGAAAATGAAACCCTTAAGGAAAATCATGATTCCATCAAAGGGAGAAACAGAGAACTCATCAGAAAAGGAAATTATATTGCGCTAAGAGAGCTAAGACCTGGCCGAAAAAATTTTGAATCTTCAGAAGAGGAGCAAATAGGGTTAGATACATTGGCTAATCTGGCCACCACCATAATAGAGGTGACAGATTCTCCAACAAAGCCAACACAAGTGCGAAAGTCTGCACGATGTTACGATCAAGAGCATGAACGAGGAAGGAAGTTTCGAATGCATTTATTTTGCACTTTGAAGCACTTTTCAAAGTGCAACTTTCTGTTCAAAGGGCATCGAAAGCTCATTAACCACTGAATACGCTTTCGTGGATGTTTACACTTAAATCATTCACCAACCACCCAAAGCCTGTCAACCCAGATTTGCATAAGTTTTTGCACAGATCAGGGATTTTCGAATCAAAATGATTACTGAACTTTTTCCAATACGTATTTTGGCGAATTATCTCACTTACCCAAAGATCTATTTTGGTATATGATGAAAGAGAATCCATTTTAAAGTGGAAAATTCATAATTTCCTTGAACTGAAATGTGGTATTCTCACAACATCCATCCCGGGACTTACTATGAGAATAGTTATATTTAGCCAGGCTACTGTCATTAATGATCATCAACAATAAATAGAGAAAAAATCAGATCTACCACTTTTGAGGAAATATTCCTTGTAACTTGCAAACAGCCACTTTCTATTTTAGATCCATCCATGTTTTTAGGATCAGTAGTTTGTTTTGTAATCTTATAATATCAGAACAAAACATGAACCCAGTTCGACTGGACTCCAGGAATGCCTTTGTACTCGACTTTCTCTTATGCTAATACGATCACCAGTTCTTCTGCCTTTTGATTGTCGTTTTTCATTTTTTTCATTATTATCTGTGTTGTCAAGGTTTGAATGGTTTTTATCCCATTGTTTAGCTGATAGCCTGATAATAAGTCTTTCATTATTCTTAGACCTCAGGCTTATAATCGGTTTAGTGATAATTTGTTCTCCACCCAATTTTAAAAGCCACTTGTCGATTAATCAATTTGAGAGCACTCCGTTCTATTTGTTTATCATTTTTCATGTTTGAATGTTATAAGTTGTATTGAGTCGTCCCATTGATCCACCTTCATAAATACATAAAAAACATCCATTTTTAAGTTACTACACCTCTAGTCCGTAGTCCAGAGGGTTTCTTGGAGTGATAAGAAATTGGCACCATTGCTGGGGAGAGGAGATTGAAGATTAGCTTCCTTGGGAGACGACATTGATCCAGCATTGATGATAGACAAAGCTTGGACATAACTTGGTTGTATATCTCTATCTGGCGACTCCATTAACGTAAGGGTTCCCAAAGAGCTTCACACACCAGTAAACCCGTATAGTCTTTGACGCTTCCCATCCTAAAAAATCATCAAAGACTATGCTTCACGAATGTGCTCTCCTGATTCGTACCTAGTGATTCCAGTATTCATTGATACTCAAATGCTTCTTATATCCTAGTGCTTTTGGTTGAAATGAAAATTCAAAAGAAAATAAAAAAACTTCATCTCTGTCATGAATAAGAACCATCTTTTTCTTCCAACATTACTCATTCTACCCTTGAGATCGAAGTTTCATCATACTAAAGAACATTCCTCTCCATCTCTTTAAATTCATCACCTAATAAACCTTCAAAGCATTCTCATTACACTTTATATAACGGTTCAGTCTCTTGAAGAAATTGAAGACCTATTCCTCGGTAACCTAGCCTTGTTGTCAACTGGCCAAAAGCCTCCTATTTCCATCTAATTCTCCAAATCACTGCTCAGGGTGAAGAAAGCATGCCTTTTCACCTAACTCGTAATTTGACTTCCATCATCTCCTCCATTGTCCATACCTCCCATTGTCACCTACAAGCTCTCATCTTCATCCACCATCACACCATCAAGTGGTCAGGCAAAATCAAAACCGAATGGAACAAATTCTTCAAATGATATGCCCCTTCATCTTGCTTTAACCCCGTATCCAGCTATGCCAACTGGGATTATCAGAACATATGCCGGGTTTGCTGCTGTGAGAATTACTACCGAGAGATGATGAATCATTTTAATGCTTATACCAAAAACATAAACATGGTACCGAGGATATGTTTGACTAGAGTCTCGGCCTGCATCTTAGATACAAGCCTGGAAATGGTTTAAGGAGTTGCCAGCAAATTCAATCCCTGGCATTGAGGCTGGGATTGCATCTTTGAAACATTGGGGAAGAGAGAAGGACCTGTTGTATTACATTTATCCTGGAAATCAAGAGAGAAGACAGAGAACTGTACTGATTTTATTAAATCCATTCAATAAAATGTTTGGTAAGATCCCGCAGAGATCAAACCAAGTGACGCATCAGCAAAATAACATTCTCTGTTGCCTTTGATGCAGAATTTTGTATTATCCTAAGGGAAAGACGATCAACAACGCTGTTTTGATGCAAGATGCACCGGTTGAATCAACATCACAGCCTCTCGTGGCTTAAAGGAGGTCAAAGAAAGCATGTTGTTGAGCATTCTTCTTCCCTTCAACAATGATGTGGGAAAAATGGCTAAATGTTAATACACTCCCCATCAGAATGTCAAGTTAAAGTCCATGGGGAATCGTGACACCAACAAGAGCAAAAGAGCCAAGTAATCTTGTTCCTAGAAACCCAAATCCTTTTCCATACAAAAGAAACAATCAACAAACCCGTGATTCACAGAGATGTAGAATCTTAAAGCTGAAGATCGTGGATAACAAGAGTACCCCTTCATAATGTGGTAATGGATGAAGAAAATATTGAAGAGCAAGAAGAGGTGGAAAATGACATTCATTGTGTTGGTGATGAGAGACATCTTATTCCTCACAATGTCATGATTACTAAATCAATCACTATCTAATTTAAGAAACTGAAGACTCCATCTCCTCTGCGATGGTATCTTTCAAAGGTGAGGATAAGAACGACACAACCCTTCGAATGTAAGCCCATGTTGTTCATGATGGACGCCTTTCTCCAGAGACTAATTTTCCTCACAAACAAAAGACTACTCATCGGAAGATCGCCAAAGAAAAGTCTTCAAGAAGAAAGCAACAACCCTCTCCTAGTTGTTGCTCTGGCCACTGAAGTCTCGGGAGATTCAACCCATCGAATGTGCCAGGAAGGGTTTACAGCTCTTCGCCAGGAAAATTCTCAAAAACCTACTGATAAGGCCTCTTTATTCTTTAATTTGAAGTCAATTACGTAAGACTCAAGATTCCAATTCCCCTGTTGAGTTGATGAAGAATGATACATGTTTAAAAGAGATATCCTCAACACTTTAGACCCACAGTCAGTATCCCATTCTGCTGATATCCTAAATATTTGTGATGATAAGCCAACTATAACTCGCGGCCCAATGGTAGAAGACAGGCATGAAAGTTGTCCTCCCTTCCCATATCTCTTTAAACATCATCCATGAAAGATAACGCATAATTGTTTGTCGATTCTGCCTCCCACAACTCTGATGTGCCCAAAATCGCCATGGATAAGCTTGGTCTGGAAATCACCAAGACTTACCACGACCTCTTCTCCTTCAATTCTCGTGAAAGTCTAATGCCTTGGGATGATTAAGGAATTGGTTGTAACCTTGACCCAAGCATCAATGAAGCCAATGGTAATGGACATAGTGGTGTAATGGTTATACCTCCAAAATTCTGGTGTTCTCTGCCAAGGTCATTGATGAAGAGGCTAGGTGGCACTTTCCAGATGGACCTTTCCTACGCAATCGCTCCTCGCTTTAGGGGTAAACAAGACTTTACAGGAGCTCCTAATTAGCATATGATCGGGATGCGAACCCATCAAACTCATCCTATTTATGATATGGACAGGATTCATTCCTGCAATTTGATGACTTGTTCCGACACCTTACGCTTCAGAAACCACTACCAGCCCACAAAGATAAAGGCCGATGATCTCTCGGACTATGTTTTTGACTATATTTGCACCAAAGAGTCACCGAGCAGAATAGTATTCATTTTCTCCTCAAAGAAGACTTCCCCACCCTGCCTTTCAAACTTGATCTTTAGCAGACAAATAATACTGAATACGAAGCATTACTTTAGGATCGAACGGTTAAAGAGAAGGGCATTAGAAAATTGCAGTGTGTTTGCGGGACTGATTAATCATCCAAAGAAGGACAAATCTTTCCATGCCAAGCATGTAAGACTCAAGGTTTACATGGATGAAGTGTTGGAGGTAATTAAAATTTTTGCAGATTTCAAAATCACATTTGTACCTAGAACCATGAATGAAGTGGCTGATTCACAAGAAATGCATGCTTATTCATTCCCCTTTGCCTCACAAACTGTCCTACGAAATTCAAGTCAGACATAGGCCTTCTTCCTGTTAATGTGAAATTTTGGAAAGTTTTGAGGATGATGCTTCAATCACCCGCTCCTGCGAAAGAGTTGATGCTTGAGTTTGCGTAGCAAGGCATTGACCAAGACAATGAAATGATGGGATGATGAAGTTGAGTAGCCAAAGCTCAAGAGTAAAATCGCAGCTCACGAGATAGTTCAACCGTCCACAAATAGAATTCCTAAGGGTTTGGTCCCTTTGGAGAGGCTCTTGACAACAACGATGTATTATTCATCTGCAAAGTAAAAAGAGTCGACATGTCTTCAAATAGGATGTGTCAAATAACAATTAAACCCGTATATACTGAATGGCCTCCTATCGGTTCGATAAACAAAAGGATGATTATAAAATTGTTGAAATAATTTTCGACATCTGCTTGGCAAAGAGGATGATCCAAAACCCTTCACACATAAAGTGGATTCAACATAAATTCCTTTGAATAAAGATACTAAAACATTCCGTCAAAAGCTGAGATAATTCAATCCTCTACTGCTGCCCACAATGGAGAAAGAAATTAAGAAACCGCTGGACGCCCATATCAAGATCCTCCTTAGGTATTCGTGAATGGTCATTAAACTCTGGTGCTACCGTGAAGAAAAAACTAGAAATCGTGACTTCATAAGACTTTAAATTCATCAAATGCTCAAGAAAAGATAATTACCCGCTGCTCAAGATGGAAGATATGTTGATAAAGTCGTGATCAAAGGTAATGTCCTTTATTGATGGATCGCAATCGCATTGTCAGTCCAATCTCTAAGACAAAGAAAAATCGCCTACACTGTAAAGGCACGCTCATGTATCAAAAGATGCCTTCGGCCCGATGTAATGCTAGGCTACGCTCCAAAGAGAATGGATATTGTTTACCTGCGAAGATAAGTTTGTCCTGATTATTCGACGAGTATCAGTTCTCAACAACCACGAATCCATTCTCCAAAGATTTGAGGAAGATATTCCGGCGGCTCAGAGTATGGCATCTCTCTTAATCCCCAAAAGTCTAAATTTGCACTTAAAGAGGGAAAACTACTCTGACATATTGTTTCTGAGGAGGGTGTTAAGACTGATCCAAAGAGGGTAGAGGCAAACAAAAATCTGTCCCTCCCAAGACCGAAAAAAGACATTCAGTCTTTTTCTTGGGAATATTAATTTTTTCAGAAGATTCATAGGAAATTTTTTCCGAACTTACCAAGCACATTACGCCATGTTGAGGAAAGATTCTGATTTATGGGATCAGCAATGACAGCCATTTAATCAAGATCAAAGAGGTCATGATACCTCCGATTGACCAGATTTTTCACAGGCTTATACCTTTTCATTCTGCTTCTAATGATTGATTTATTGCCGCAGATTTCGGCAAGTAAAATATCATTAATGCGAGAATACCTGGCCTTCTTCAGCGCTACCAGGAGGGATTTAGGACGGCATAGTTACCGGAAAATGTGCCTATGCTGCTTCAAATCAATCAAGGCTTCCGTATTCTTCTGCAAAGGTAATTGCTTTTGTCCTCTCTAGCTCAGTCAAAGATGTTCTTGTTCAGCTTGACATTGACGGTAAAAGAAGTAAATGGATAGCTAGATTGATCGAGTTTGATGTCTAAATAAAACCATCAAAGTTAGTAAAAGGCCAGGGACTTTCCAAACTTCTGGCAGAAGAAATGTAAGTCGCCACATCAATCTTATGAGCATTGATCAGTAAAATGCTCCATCCACGAAAGCAAATGGCTGTATGGGATGTGTTTCACCATCTAGTCGATTGAGCAGCAAAGAAATGATCATCAAAGTTTCTTGCACTTTATCAGTCCCATCGGATTGGACAAAGACTCAAAGAAGGGCTTTAAAACTCGGGTCAGAATGCATAAATGACACACCTATTGTTTTGGGAAAATCCCATTGAGCCTGATGAAAGCAGATGTGAATCAAGAAGAGGAAACTAAGGTAATGAATGAATTTCACAATAGTGAGGTGGAGGATGACACCATGGAAAACAACAAAGACATAAAAATCTGAGGATCGTTACTATTGGCCATCTTATTTGGCATAAGTTCCGTGGAATTTGTGAAAATATGTGACAAATGCCGGAGATCTGCTGTAAGAAGCAATTGAAGTCCTCGCCTTCAAAACTCCTCGTAGTAGTCACAGGTCTTTTCGTGAAGGGGGGCTCCGGTTCTCATAGGTGATTCATCCGCTTCTGAGAGGACAAAGATTCGGGGTGGATTCTGGTTGCCAACGATTACTTTTAATTTAAGTGGATTGAGGCTATTCCCAACTTAATGCCAATCACATGGTCATCATAAAATTTCTGCAAAAAAATATATCTACGTGATTTGGCTGTCCCAAAGATTGGTTGTTGATAATGTCATCATTCAAAGATAAACATTCTGGTAAAATTGTGTGAAGAGTCGGGAATTCACCGGCATATTCCACAACCCACTACCCTAGCAGCTGGTTTAGCTGAATACCAACAAGAGCTTGTTAGAATCATACGTAAGCCTGCTGAACAGAAGGTCGAGGTTGGGACCCTAAACAAAGTTTGTATCAGGATGATAGGGTAACATCCAAAAAATCAATTGGCACATCTCCTCTGCTCGTATATGGTACCTGAGGGCCATATTTTATCTACCAGACACAAATTTAAAACTCTTAAGAGGTCAAGGAGGAACCCAAGGATCATCTAGGAGGATCTATGATTTGGTATAATGCGAACATCAGGATAGAGGACCAGCCTAGAAAGGTCATCTACTCAAGAATGATCAAACTAAATTTCGACAAGAAGGTCAAATCGACAGCCAAACAGGATATGGTCTTAAAGGGGATGCAAGAAGGCGTGAGAAAGGGAAGCACTAAAATTTGACTTTGGACAGTCCTTATCATAGCGAAGTGCAAAGCAGAAGAACACTTTCTTCGTTTAAAACTCTTTTCAGCTGGCCAGGCTCAACGACGCTCTCGGTTGATCTATTTTCATGAGGCTTCTTTTTGAAGCCGTGTTCTTCTTGTACATTCTTTGTTTCGCTTTGTTTTTATTTGTTTTTCTTAGTATTCTTAATAACCTTACGCCCAATGTTTGTGTAACTACTATTTCGCATCAGAATAAGCGTTATCGAATTAGCCGTTCGTCACCTCAGAGGGAGATGCCCATCCTGCCAGAGCTATAACAGTTAACTCCCAAAGTAAAACCGTTTTTTCGGTTGAACTTTGTAGAGCATATCTTAGCTATTATCGATGTTGCTTAGTTTTGTGTTTTCATAGTTCAAGAAAAATTTTGGTATTCGGTTTTATTAAAAGATTGTAAACAACAGCCTTCTGGCAGGTTTTACAGCCCTCGCGGTTTCCGCTAACCACCGAAGAGTTCCAAGCCACAACAGTGGTCGACAGCCGCAAGCAAACCGCAGAAGGGTTTTGGCTCAAGAAGAGTGTCGGCTTGGTCATATGTCAAAACGTTGTACTGATGAAATTAAACCACCGGTGCTCGATAGAGGACATGATACTGCTCGAAGCTTCCACCGAAGAATTCCAAAATATGATTATCCGCTTGGCACATCATTCCCAATCTATGCCAGAAGGTGATACTGTACACTGTTTATTGGGTTTTGCTCTTCAAAGATGTGACATTCATGATTAATTGATATTCACCATCTTCTTTATGAGTTCATTTAAAACTCAAACAATGAGGAGTCTTGGAGATCACTAAGATATCTACCAACACGATTTTTTCCAAGAAACGCGGATTGTCAAATCTCACCTCCTTTCACAGATTAAAGTGGTCTCCTAATTCAAATGTGCAGCCTGAAATGAGGAAGCGGATTTAGTTATTGGTAAGTTCTAAGCCTTTCTCCTCACAAAATTTCATGAATTCATTTGAACCGAAAGATCCAGATTTCGGCTTTCCCTATCTAAACTGGCTTATTTTATTTTGGGTCGCATTTAACACATTTTTGTCCGGGGAACTCAGTTTAAAACTTCATAAATATATTTCAAAAATTGAAGACATTCGTTGACCTCACACCTTTAAACGTGAATGTGTGCCTAATTTTCTAGTATTTCATCCCTATGCCCTGTTGAAACCATTCCTGCCAGCCTCACTGCTAGTTACATTGACCGGTATCTCAGTCTTTGTAACCTGCCCCACTGGTTGGTATTAGTTTCAGACACGCCTTTCGCTTATGTCAAGACCGGCCCCGTGATGAGGTCGAGGCGATGGTATGGTACTTTCGAGGAACATCTGTTGCGTAATGCCGCCAAACAGGTTACATTTTCGGTTATTGTGAGAAATTAATCGTCTTTTCATCACCGACAATGAGGCATTTGCCCTTTCTGGTATGATGTGTATGAAGGCAAAATGAAAGAGAAGAATTTATCATAGAGGAGGCCTCCATTGCTGAGTATAAAGGATTGTCTAGATGTAGGTTGTCGGTTCAAAACATCTTCCTTTCAAATGCTGGAGTTCGTGATCCCCACCATGTCAACCCATAAACTCTAACATGGAAAAGATTCTCTATCCTAATTTGAGCCAGCCTGGCAAACTCTTTATGAAGGTACCGTATACATTACTTGTGAAGGACTTTATAACAGGGTTTTATACTATCGTTTCAAATTATTAAATCACTTCACAGGCAGGGAACCCTTTAACATACCCTACTTTTTTCATAAGACCTTTACCAAAATGGCAAAACAGGTGAAGTGGCTCACTCTAATTAAAGTTGTGCGGATATTCATTTGGTTTGATTTGCTCCATTGTTGGTCTTCACGGAAGCAAATAGATGGAGTCACTTTTTGTTTGAACGAATCGCATCAGAAACCTCCAAAGGATGAAAATAAAAGGTCCAAATTGCAGGAATCCTCCACTAATCACAAGAAGAAAGGGGATTTTACGTCCGTAAATGCTATTAAAGGCAAAAGACTCAAAGAAATGGTGGAAGAAAACTAGAAAGAAATTACGTCTAAGAGTCGTAAACCACACAAATAAAAAATCCACTACCATAACTTACTCCTATGACTTGGATCAGGAGTAGAATGTCAGTTACGGATACCTTGCGTACCAAACATGATGCGTAATCGAAGATGATTCATTCTCCAACAATGCCTCGAAATATACAAGAAATCAGCGCAGAGGTTTATCTAGCAAGTTCTAAAGGCAAGACCAGAAAATAAATAAGCTCTTGAGAGAAATTTATGAAATGGAGGTACTTGAGAGTGTAATTAAAAAAGCAAACTAGATTTAACAGAGAGGGTTGCTGAGTTGTTCAAAGAAAACTAAACTCTTAAGGAAAAGCATGACTCCATAAAAGGAGAAACAGAGAACTGACGTGAAAACATGAAATTATACGGCAAGAAGAGAGCGGTAAGACTCGTCGAAAAAATTTGAATCTTCTTTAAGAGGATAAATGTGGTTAGATACATTGGCCAATCTGGCCTAATTATAATAGAGGAGACATTTCATGCAAAGTCAAATAATAAATTAAAGTCCGACGTGATAAAGGCCACGCGATCTGCTGAAAGCGCGAACGATGAAGGAAGTTTCGTATCGGCCATTTTGCATTTTGAAGAATTTTCAGTGCAACTTCTATGGTTCAGCGCCATACCTGTTCATTAATCCATCGAAGGAAAGCGCTTTCGATGTTTTACACGTAAACTCCAGCCTACCAACCAACAAAGCCTGCCAACCCATTTTACAAGTTTCGTACTGCCCATGATTTGGATTCTTAAATGAGTCGAACCTTTCCAATACGTTGTTTTAAGGAATTATTCACTCACTCTTGCCTATTTTTGGCATAGCGATGAAGAAAGAAATCCATTTCAAAGGAAAAATGAGAATTTCCTTTGAACCTAAAAACAGTATTTCGCCACCAGCCAACTCGACTCATTTGAGAAGAAGAGTATTTTACTTCCTGGCTACGCCACATCACTCAACACCAATAGAGGAAAATCAGGGATCTACCACTTTTGAGGAAATATTCCCTTGTATCTTGCAAACAATTTTACTTTCTAGTAGATTCCGATCCATGTTTTAGGATCTAAGTTTGTTCTTTGTAATCTTATGTATTAGAACAAAACATGAACCTAGGGTTCGATTCGGGACTAAAGAAGGCTCTTTTGTACTCGTGACTTTCTATGCTATGATCATGTGTTCCTTCAAATTTTGATTGTCAGCTTTCCAACTTTCTTCTGCATTATTATCCAGGTTGTCGCTTTGAATGGTTGTTATCCCATTTTTTAGCTCATAACTTGATAATAAGTCTTTTGATTTTTTCTTAGACCCTACATTGTACTTGTTTAGTTACAATCTTTTGTTCTCCACCCACTTTAAAGCCACTTGCTGATTAATCAATTCTTGAGAGCACTGTCTATTTGTTTATCATTTTCATGTTTGAATGTTTTAAGCTGCATTGAGTTGTCCCATTGATCCACCTTCATAAAATACAAAAACATCAATTTCTTAAGTTACCAAGCACCTCTAGTCTGCAACCACAGAGGGTTTCTTGGAGTGATAACATAATGCATTTGTGTTGTTCCCAAGGAAAAGAGGAGAAAGTTGGACAAGAAGGAAGTCAAATGTATTTTCATTGGATACAAAGAAGGAATGAAAGGATATAAGCTGTGGGATCTTGCATCAAGGAAAACAGTGTACAGTCAAGATGTGGTCTTTAGAGAATTTGGAAGTAAGTTTGAGCCTGAAGAAATTGTTCAAACCAACAATAATCCAAAGAAGGTGTGGTTTGAATTGAGGAATGAAGAAGATGATCCAAATGAGTCAACTAAATCAGAATAAGAGGTGGAACATCCAACCCTAGTTGTAAGGAGGTCAGAAAGAGTAAGAAAAAAAAAGGTGAAAGGTATAGTCTGCTTGACTTTTGTTATTCATTTGTGTTAACTACCACCGATAATGAGCCCAAGTCGATCGGGGAGGCAGTCGAACCAGCAGAGGGAAAACTATGGAATGATTCCATGATAGAAGAAATGAAATCCTTGCAAAAGAATGAGACATGGGACTTATTCAAGTTACCTAGTGTAAGAAATCTTGTTGGTAGTGAATGGGTATTCAAGAAGAAGATGAACGTAACAGATCAAGTCGAGAAATTCAAAGCTCGACTGGTAGCAAAAGGATATTCCCAAGTCGAAGGAGTCGACTTCAGAGAGATTTTTTTCCCTGTCGCAAAATTAACTTCAATTAGAGTACTAATGTCTATGGTTGCAACATTTGATCTAGAAATATAACAAATGGATGTGAAGACAATGTTCCTATTTGGGGACCTAGAAGAGGAAATCTACATGAAATAGCCTTAAGGATTTTTAGTAAAGGGAAAGAAATATTTGGTGTGAAAACTGTAAAGATACCTTTATGGTATAAATCAATCATCGAGGATGTGGTACCAAAATTTTGACATGTACATCCTTAGTTTGGGATTTGTGAGAAGCAAAGTTGTTCGTTGCATATATTCCAAAGAAGAAGGTGGGTGTTTCATATATGTAGCATTGTATGTCAACGACATGTTGTCGATTGGAAACAACATGGACGCAATAAAGGAGGTGAAGAAGAAGTTATCCTCCAAGTTCGACATGAAGGATCTCGATGTAGTGAAATTCATCCTGGGAATGGAGATTAAGAGAGATCGAGCAACTAGAAATATCCGGTTGAACCAAATGAAGTATATTGAAACAATTTTGAAACGTTTCAACATGTAGGATTGAAAACCTGTGAAGGTGCCAATTCTTGTGGGAGCAAGGCTAACTGCTGAAAAATTTCTAAAGACACATGAGGAAATAGAGGATATGGAATGTTTTCCCTATGAAAGTGTTGTTGTTAGTCTAATGTATGTGATGGTATGCACTCGACCTAAAATTTCCCATGTAATGGGAGTGTTGAGTAGATACATGTCGACACCTGGGAAGGAGCACTGGATAGTTGTCAAAAGAGTATTCATGTATGTGTGGCACAAAATATTATGTTATATTCTACCAAGGAAAACCTGGAGGTGATAGTGAATTAAATGTACATGGATTTTTTTACGCCAACTGGGATGGAGATATGGATTGACGAAGGTCAACCAATGGATATGTGTTCAAAATGTTTGGTGGAGCAATCATCTGAAGGAGTAAGCGACGAGAGGTTGTATCCCTATCAACAACAAAAGTTGAATACATCACAGCCACTCATGGAAGCAAAGAATCAGTATGACTGCAAAGGCTGTGTTCAGGAATCGAGTTTGAGAAGAGAGTTATGAATATAAGTTATGACATTCAAAGAACAATATTTCTGGCAAAGAACCATGCTTATCATTCTAATACTAAGCACATTGATGTACAATACCATTTTGTGCGAGACATGGTGGAAAACAACAAGGTGTTGCTGGAGAAAGTAGACATGTTGGAAAACATAACATACTCTTTGACCAAGTATGTGAGTGTTGTAAAGTTCTCTTGGTGCAAAGAGGCAATGGGAATTATTGCCCTGGGTCTGTGAACGAGAGTTCAAAGGTATATCAGTTTCAGCAAAGAAAAAAACAAGTGGGAGAATTTTGAGTTGTTGTATTCTTTGCAGTGAAATTTCAATCGAGGTGGATTGAATGATAGTCGAAGTCAAGGTGGATTGACAACAAGTCGAAGGTCAAGGTGATTCGACCAGGTAAAGTCGAATTCGAATGTCGAGGTGGTTCGACATGGTAAATACATCGACAACAAGTCAAAGAGTTCAGCTGACAAGAGGTCGACAAGCGAGCGTGTGGGAACTAACTGAAGACCGAATGAGGGTCGACTGGTAGTTGACTGATAATCTAACTAGGTAGTCTACTGTAATAAAATCCTGAGATTTGTGGGATTTGTATTCAATGATCTGTGTGGATCTGTAATTTCTTTTGGGATCCTTTTCTTTAGGTTTTTTCCTACTGTAAACCCTATAAAGAAGGCATGTTGTAATTTTGTAAAGGATTATGAATGGATGATCACCAAAAATCAATAATCGTAGAGGTTGTTAGTCATGTAGATGTAAGCCAAATTGACTACAGGGTTGTTCTTGTGTAAGAAAGAGGGTATGATGTTGATTGTGTCTTAGGTGTGGACCAAGGTTATACATGTAACCTTTTATTCTAAATCAATAAGACAACAAGAGAGCATAATGCTCAAGGAATGTTGGTTTTCCCGGTTTGGGTTTCCAGGGTAAAATCTTTGTGTATTGTGTGTTTGTTGTGTCATTTACTTTCATGATTTAATATTTCTTCCTCTCTTCTTCTAGGTTTAGCGTGGAAGTGTTCCTCATTTCCAAACAGGTAGATCCTCTATGACTTGGAGTGAAGGTAAGCGAGGGATATGTTCATAATACCAATCATAGATCTATACAACATGGAAATATTATAAATAAATGTTGTGTAATAGTTTCAATTGAAATCGCATTAAACCCTAATCCTCCACTACCACATCCATCTATATTTTAGCATGCAATAGGATATTCCAAAGGATCTTATGAGGTGGTGCTAGAAATAGATTCAGCTCCTCATTATGAGGGAAATTTTACATTATTTTTAGTAACCTAATGAGATATTGAATATGGCCCCATTAATACAACTCTATAAAGAAAGGCATTCACCAATGTAAGTTCTAATACATGATTGCATAGGAACAAGAACAACCATTTCCCAAGAAATAATATGTAATGTACAAAAGGGAAACATTATTATGTCGTGACCATTAAGTGAATCAAACTTTGGGGTTTTCTAAGAAGAGATAGTGGAAAACATGAAAAATTAAATACCAATTACAATTGTATGTATTTGATGATAAAAAGGAGAATAAATAAATTTGTTGACCATACAGGAAAGATGTTGAGGTTCAATGAAAAATTTGAGCCTCTAAAGGAAATGATGTCATGAGGGGCTATAGATTTTGCAATGCCCTTAAATCAATTGGACATTGGTAATTCTAATTTAGAATCATATAAGAACAATCCAAGTTCATATAAAAGTTTAAGAACACAACAATTGCCAAAAAGTTTATGAATGTAAAGGAAAGGAAGATACAAAGAAAGAAGAACTTTGTTTTTGGCATCATATGTGCATTGTAAAAATGATTGTTTATAGCATATGGAAAGAAATTCCATTGTGGATTCTATAAATAACATGGAAATAGGGAATCAAAATGCTATTAGGAAATTTGTCATGCATTCATTTTATTTTAACATGCCATGGATGTGACCTACAACTTATAGTTAGAAAAGTAAAGAACATGAGATAGGATAGCGATGAATATGTAAGAAATCCAAGATTCCACATAACCCTTTATATAACTTATAGGATTGATTCCAACAAGGACACATGAGATCCATTCATAGTAACACCAGCACATGCAAAACATGTGGGCATGCAGTTGAAACAATAAAGAAAACTACATAAAATTGTAACAAACAATTCAAATTGATCATCAAATGCAACACATCATATTGATGAAATTACAATTGTTCTCCTTTGATAGTCTTACATGTGGTTTATGTATGAATGCAAAAATAATCTCTCATCAAGAGAGTGGAGTAGGAGAAGTGATTAGAAATGATCGTACATATATAGATAGTGATTCCTACAATCATAAGAACATTGTTGGATTTATAAGGAATGCTTGCAAGGTCACAAGTAAGACTCCAAATTGGCAATTTGTTGGGTGCACCAAATAAAAGGAAAACAATTATGCCTAAGATCCTTTATAGATACATCATGGTTGAATCTACAAGTGAAGGGTTGTTAATTGACTATTTTTTAAAAAGGTGTACCACTTCTCGAAAAAAGAAACTTCAATAATTTTTTTATGTATATAGTGTTTTGAATTATTGTAGACAAAATTGTTTCCCAATTTGTGAGTAAAATTTGAATGTATCATGTATCATGCTCACATTTTTTGTTCATTGGTAATAGAATGCAATTATATGAAATTATGACCAAATTCAGATGTTGAATTACTATTAATCACGTTTATTTAGATACTTTCTTGTTTCTCAAAAATTGGTATTTCGCATTTGTTTATATAGAGTTAGAATGGTCTTTTTTCTTTTTTTTTCTTGGCAATAGAATACAATTATATATCATTTTGGTTAGTAACCTTAGAGTTCAATTACTATTAATCATGTTGATTTTCTTTTTCCATTTCTCAAAAGTCGTTTTCTTGCAATTGTTAATGATCAGGGGATCAAATTTTGCTCAAAAATTCAAAGTGCTTGGAATCGCTTCAAATCGAACGAGAGCGTAGGCCTTGTCATTGTGAACCCAACGCAACTCGTTTGGGTTCAAACGGACATCAGGAGCGAGAGATATCGCGATCTGTTCGAATCGTCAAACAGGTAAAAAAAGGGACGTTGACTGTGCAGTCCATACAGGCTGACGTGGCAGAGGTCGTACGTCCATACGTTGACGTGGCAGGTGATGATGTGGAAATTTCGGATTGGTAGCCGAGGACGAATGACATTCTAACACGTGGCATTTTATGGACGAATGGTGCGGTGCCACGTGGCCCAGTCATGGGCTGCCACGTGGCACCATTGTATTGGTTATTGGTTCAAAACCATATGGATTCCATGGGATTCGAACCCCGGAACTCCCCACCGGTCAAGCCTTTGCAAAGTCCGCCCTACCAACGAACCACGCTTTGTTCCTTGTTAACTATATGTATTAAATTATATTTGAATTGATGTAATGTTACATATGGCGGGGGGTCGGGTCGGGGCTTAGCCCCGACCCGCGGTTCTATTGCTTTACACATATGACCAATGGACTATCATTTGCGTGGGAGTTTGTATTACAAACGGAGTCCAGCCCCAGTTTCACATATGACCACAGTTCAAAACGCGCGTGGTTTACGTATTGTCAATGTTTAAGCCTCCGGTCACATAACCCGTGGCATGTGACCTTGTCACAGAGCATGCAGGGAAGTTGAGTTTAAATGTTAGCCCTTTTGTATTTGCGCGAGGTCACATGGACCCATGTGTCAACGAGTTTGGCGGTTAGGGGCTGGTGCGCCCATAACCATCCTACAGTTCGCACTGTTTGTGCGGTTGCGTTCGGTGCTGGGTTTTTACGCTTTAAATGGTGTGTGTGCTAGGTTGAATGAACAGAGGTGTGTTTTGTAGATGCGGAGACAACAAGCTTGAAGGGGAGACTTCAAGGAAGCCTATATTCTTCGTTTTTTGGCCAAACGAGGTGTCGAAAAAGCCCAGCTAGGGGTTTTTGGACGTTCTGAAGCCATTGGAGCAGTCTATTTGGAAGTTTGAGCATTGTAAAGCACAATTTTGAGCACTTTGAGGAAATAATACAAATTATCCATTGGAAGCTGGACCAGGAGATGTAGCCCAAGAGAGGGGTGAACTCCTTTATCATTTGTTGTGTTATGTGTTTTCTGTTCATTGATTATGTTGTTGTTTATATGCATCTTGAATGAGTAAATCCTATTAATGATGTGTTGCAAAGTTGATCCATTTGCTTTTAACACATAAATTTTACTTGCAAATATTTTCAAGTTTACAAGTCTTCTTCAATTTTTAGATCAGTTAATGTAGATTTTGAATGTTCGTTCTTTTGTTCGTTGGTAATGGAATACAATTGTATGAAATTACGGCTAACCTTAAATGTTGAATACAAATAATCCCCTAACATATTATATATGCTTCTTTGATTATTGTGTATATTTTGTTTATGAGTATGATAAAGAACATGAGCCGAGGGATCTATAACAACTTGGAAAATATACCTCAATGAATATTATTTTTAATGGACAAAACCTCAAGAGGTGAGGTTGCATTTAAGGACAAATTATTGTAAATGAAGATAAAGGTAGCAACGTTGTGCTTATCAAAGTCTTTGTGAATGAAAACAATGTTAACAATAGTGTCAGAAATGATGATAGTGATGGTGAAGATAATGAATATGTTTGTATGGTAGAGAAAGGTCAAAAAGATTGATATAAGCTGAAATGATTATCAAATTAATTTTGACTATAGTGCAATGAAATACATACTTCACTTTCCAGTCAAGGATCGATTCACACATCAATATTGTCTAGCTCATTATTGTTGATGGATCTAAAATCCAAATTTGAATGTAATGACATCAACTTTATTTCACTATATAAGTAAGTGTTAATTTTTTCATCAATTTTTTTTTTTGATTTCATTAATTCAATGCATATTTAAGTGTATGCTAATAAACACCCGCATTATCAGAGGATAAAATATTAACCAAAGAAAGTTATTTCATTCTTATGTAGAGAAGTGTGCAAGTTAACCTTTGGTTTGGGGAGAGAATATATGTATATCATGATCGTAAGAATGATTGCATACTATACAAAGGAGACTAAAAAATATGATAAATATTGTAAGTGAAAAGATCCACACTAATGTTCAATTGCTTGCAGCACTACAATTCCCCAAAAGGTCTTGTACCACATGCCAATAATTCTTATACTTGAACGACTCTATTATAATAAGTAATTTTAAAAACTAATGGGATAACATCATGAAAATAATAGTAAATAAAGGTGTTTGGAAATTATCCAATGATTTCAAGTGAATGAAACGCATTGAGGATGCATGGTTAGAAAAATTCAAAAAAAGTCATATCTTGGCATATTGAGCTTAGATTTAGATGGGGAAATCCTTTCTTTCAACTATAAGCAAACAATTATATATGGTAAGTTGTGTTGATTGATTATAATCTTTCTTAATTTCTTCTCAATCAAAGGGAGTATATTATGTTGTCACTCATCGTCCCTAGAAAGTACTATGTTAAGAAAATGGATGTGTATTTTGAACTTCTCATAGAGGAGTTGAAGATATTGCAAAATGGTGTAAGAATGTATGGTATATCATGTTCATTAAAAGCATTTAGAAATTTTGTGATGCATGGATAACTTTTTGGTTAGTAGACGAAATCCTGAGATTTACAATGTGTTTGAATATGTGTACATATTTTTTTTCAATGGGCATGCAATATATGAAATCAATGGACTAATTTGTAATTATGATCACACATTTGTTTTTTTAGGTGTACAAAGAGAGATTTTTCATGTCCACACGTGGTGATGAAATATGCTCAAGACATTAAATTGATCTAAAAAAGTATGTTTACGAAGGTCCTAGGATATGCCTTCCAATACAACACCATTTCATCATCACAAAAAGAATTAGTTTGATGAAAATTTGGAAAGGAAAGGCCCTCCAAACATTATGACCTCTAGAGACTAGTTATAGCATTATAGATAATCTCTTAAAAATACCCCAGACAATGAGCATGTTGAAATTCCCAAGCGGATGAGCTAGAAGTTTATATTTTATAGACTTCCATATTGGGAAGCACTTCTAAAAAAAAAATGGAAAAACTTTGCCATGAAAATAATTTTTTTTTAAATGTACATTTGGATGGATTAAACATTAAAAACATATGCAAAGAATGGTAATTTCCTATACTTGTAAATGTAATATACATTCAAATGTTATCCTCCATATTAGGCCAACTTAATTATTATTAACTTGGGTCTACATTAAATGTATGTTGCACTCCTTATGGTGTATGTTTCACATGGATCTAGTCAACATTTTTCATAGAATGTATAGATAAAATGGGGGTGTTTTTTTCTACAACATCACTACAAGTTTCAAATGGGTTTGATACTGAGTTCAAAGGATAAAATATCAATACATGGGAATCTCAACTATGTTGAAAAAATCCAACAAGTTATTAAGGTAGATTATAGACCCTTCAAATTGGTAGTGTTCATGTGTAAATGTTTGATCCATGGAATAAGAGATCATGAAGGGTTAATAAGTTCAATGATATGTATATCATATACTATGTGCAATTGTTACTGTAAAACAAATAGCCTTAATTTTTCATAAATCATTATGAGAAGATAAATTCCCAATATTTTCTAATTTCTAGTTTTCTTTTGATGGAAAACTCTAATTCTGTAGTCTCAAATTTTTTGAGTGTTGTTTTAAATTAGCACAATCCGCATCCATCACAATGTTACTAATTAAAGTCGATCAACATCATGTCTTCTTGAACATTTGGTACCATAACTCTTTCAGTTGTGTTCACATGCTTGACATGAAATGTCCTATTAAATTCTTAAATGGTTTATGAGCTTCGAGGTAATGTGGAATCATTGTTATTTTATCAATAGAAATGTGCCTCATATAATCAATATATGTCTCTTGTAAATCATCTTCTCAATTTTGCAAAACAATCTCTTAATTTGTGTTTGAATGAAGATTATTCAAATATAAAATATCATGGTTGCTAAAGAATAAATCACTTGAAATTTATACAATCTCAACATTTGTGCTCATTGGAAGATATGATGTATTGAATGCCTACATTTGCAAACACATGCACATTTTCATTCATACTCAATATCTATTTATGTAAAATCTTTCTCTCGCGAGAGATTTTGATTGTGGATGGGGATCTTAAATTCATCACCTCATTTTTTTTACTTTCATGTGGTTCTCTCCCATAGGCAACCTCTTTCATCTTCTAATTGGGGCTCTATTTGGGACTATCCTAATAGAAATATATATTCATCGCCATCTCATTCCTCATTGAAAAGTCATGTTTTCCTTGAAGTTATTGAATTGTCTTATCACATCCTATAAAGTACTATGAATCATATTTAGTCTTTCATCATAAATCTACACAAAATAGTTTGTTCCAGTGAGTGTGGGTTAGATACTTGTATTCCAAAATTTGAGGGAGATGATGCTAGAATTGGACCTTTGATCCAAAAATACATATTTTGTAGCATGATAGTTAGAGTGAGTCATCACGATACCACGAGAAAAAGGGAGAGAGTGGAGTAGCCACTCAATTTTACGAAAAAATCGAGAAACCCTACAAGGAGGGAAAATATAAGAGGGGATGACATGAAATTAATTAGGGTTTTACTCTTAATTAGTTATATATGGTTGCAGGTTAATTATCGTAATTAAATTAGGGTTCACGATAAGTAGATAACATCAAATTAAGAAGGGAAACCAAATTAACGTAGGGTTAATTTACTAATATTATTTAGTGAGCTAATTAACCTAAGTGTTGGAAATGAAAGAGAGGAGAAATGGAAAGAACTCACACAAAAGAACATTTTTGTAGGTGTTGAAGTTACTTGGGTTGAATATGAGAGTTGAGACAAGCCTCCAAGAAAGTTTGCCTCCTCTCAAATGAACCCACACACACAAATCAATCCTCTAGCAATGCAATATGTAACACTAGATCTACCATGCAAAATAATGTAGCAATAAAGTATTGAATGGTGACCAAAGTTCCCTTAGAATGGTTGATATCTCCCTTTCCATATCTTTGTTGGAACCTCCCTTGAGGTAGTGGGTTGAATCACCCAAGGTGTTGGAGGGGACTAAGTCAATGTAGATGCCCTAGGACCAAATAATTCTTTAATATTGCAGCCGGGATGACAACAAGAGATCCCTATAGAGGTTCTAGAGATCATAGATGCAAGCAACCAAGAGTATGGAAGAGGATTTAGGAAGCTAGATCAAGATTCAATTCCAATTAGATTGCATACTTGCAAGATATTTTCAAAAAAGGAAAAGAAACTGAGAAAGTTCTATAAATATAAGAGGAGTGATACAAATAGATGAAGGAATGACCTCAAAGCATAAGTGAATGTTAGATTAACCATTGAAGAGAGAGAGATTTTTATGAAAATATAGTACCACGGGTTTTGATCTTAAACCAAAGTGTTAACACCCTGTACCACAGGTATTTTCCCTAAAACACACCCTTTGTTCCATGTGCCACAACTTACAGTCAAGGGACATTCCAAAGAATCCATGGCTCACTTGGTGTCAAAAGATCGGGAAGGTTTAAGGAATATTTTACCAAGTAGACCCCTAATTAAGTGACCCAAACCATATTCGGGTCATTCAAGACTTGAAATGAAGCATCCAAAGCAATTGTGGGATAAACAAGGGGTCTCCACTCAATGAACATGTGACATAGTGCGCCCGTTCATGGGATATTAAAGAATACCCCTAATTTCACTAGATATTGATAAATACCTCCCTAAATCATTTTGTTTAACCCCCCTCCCAATACATTTTTCCAATAAATAAACTTTATTTTTACGATATTTCCCTTATTTTTACCAAATACCCCTTTTTACACCCCCCCAATACCTATTTATTTTTACTTTTCAACACCCTTTACACCTCAATACCTATAAACCACTATTAACCTTACATCCCCCCCAAATACCTACAATATATTGACTCTATTTTCATAATTTAAAAACCCCCTTTATGAATGAACGTGATAAGATATTGGTCAATAAGGTTAAGCCCCCGTGGGGATAAATCAAAGCCTCGAAGCCCCAAAATGGTCCCATGGAGAAAGTGAGTTCCTCAAAGGGTCTAACATAGCCAAAATGGGAACTGAAGGCCAAAATAGGGAGGAGGAAGGAAATAAGGGACCCTACCTAAGCACTAGACAACCTTAAGAGTCTACACATCTCAACTAAGTCGAGGGGACTCAAGGAAAGTGGTCTAGCACAGAAGGATGATAAAGAGATATGGATGTCATCACTAGGAAAGTCATACATGGATATAGTATAGAATTGGGCCACATCACAACACCTCTAGTAGGTAGGCACATGTGAGTATTTAAGTGTGAAATCCTTAGGCTACGTAATGTACTAGATTACAATTAATTAGAATAGGTATCTTTGGGTCTACCCTCACAATTATTTACACTTATGAAGTTTTAGGTTCTCAAACGTCCTTATCTACTTCATGCATTAATAATGTGAGAATTTACATTATATTCCTAATTGAAGTCCTATCACATTAAATGGTAAACATAGTGTGTGCTAACTATTGAATAGGTTTATAAAGATTGTACATTTTTTTGGCTAAGGTAATGTGAACATTTTTGTGCTCACATATTTGTTTCAACTTCTTCATATATATTTTTATCTTGAGACCAACTTCTTCATCCATTGAATAGGTTCTAGGGTTTTCACTTTCTTACTTTTCTAACAAGTCACTTTTATTCTATCTAAAATATTCAATTTAACATCCAAAGTTGATTTCAACAAATTCATAAGTTTGTAAATTTTTATGTTAATTGAAATTTTACATATAATTATTTAACACATTGCATTGTAAAATACTAACATAGTCATTTTTTTTCTAATTAATCTTTAAACTAAGTAAAATTATTTTTATCTATATAAAATGTCCAAAAAAAAACTACAGTATTTTACAAGTCATAAAATCCACTCAATCAATACCACAAAACACCCAAATTAATGAGTACATGGGTAAATTCAAAGTCATTGCATAATTATGCTAAAGCCTTGAGTTGACTTAAATTGTGCATATTATCCACTTATAAAGCCATACTTAGTGCATATGTTCAATCTTTAACCAGCACCATTTGTCTCTTTAACATTGATTCACCTTTAAATTTTAAATTCTCAATCATTTTCATTCAATTAAATAAAAATGTAAAAAATAGATGAAGAAAATAAAAAGTTCAAACTTTGCATATCTAGCAAAGTAACACCTATCCTCGAAATTTATTGAAAAAAAATCTAATTATTAAAAGTAAAAATGAATGGCTTTAAAAAAAAAATCCAATTATTAAAAGTAAAAATTGAATAGCCTTAAAACTTATATGATTTTGATTTATAGGAGAAAAACAACCACACATTGAAAAAAAAATCTAATTATTAAAATAAAAAATAAATAACCTTAAAAAAATCCAATTATTAAAAGTAAAAAATGAATAACTGAAAACTTATATGATTTTGAATTAAGGAATAAAAACAACCACACATTGAAATATGATTTTGAATTAAGGAATAAAAACAACCACACATTGAAAAACGCATGCTTTGTCTACAATGAACAACATTGCAACACATTTAATTATCAATGCTTGAGACCTCAACTTTGTATGGTTACTAAAGCAACATGTATTAAAGCAACATGTATTAGTGGTATCCATGGTCAAAACTATGTTTTATTTTTATTTTATAAGATTTATTTTAAATTTTGAAATATTTTATTGTGTTGAGAGGCAGCGTTTAGGGTAAGTACATGTTTTCTCCTTAAAAATCATAAATTTCAAATTTTAAATTTGAAGAAAGATAAAATATGTAAATTTGCATAAAAGTAAATGCTTAATAAAAATAATGTTAATGATAGTTTGAATACAAGTTATATATATATCTATATATATATATTAAAAGTGTTTAATAATTTACTAAATCCATCTTAATCTTTCATTTATTAAACATGTTTTTACACCATTTAAAATATATATATAGTTTGATAAATTAATAAATCCAACTTAATCTTCCATTTATTAAACATGCTTTTACACCATTTAAAAAAATTATGCATCTGGCCAAAAAAAATCTAGATTCATATAAAAAAAACATTTTAACATTTAAAAAATCTAGATTTATAAAAGAAAAACATTTTAACATATAAAAAGGTTTTACTTTTTTGGGTTTTCTAATCATTTTTTCTATTTGATTTTATCTTAAATCTGGTGATGAATGGTTGGATCTGCAGATTTGAGTGGTTAAGTTTGTATAATCAGAGTGCACGCTGAATCCATTTATGCATTCAAAAAGACAATTTAAACAACAGAAAATAGAGATTTTGTCTAAATTTACATCGCCCGATTCCGACCAATTCCAAAAAAACACCCAAAAGATAGAACATTTAGCCAACATCTATAAACAAAAAAAAAAATCTGAAATGAAAACAACCCAATTCTCCCCTGCCCTGTGCAGAACCAAAAGTGAAGATAAGATTTTGGATAACCATAAGTTAATGAACCTACACACTGGCGCTTGACTGGACTCGATCGGAATTCTGCTTTATCTGTACAAAAGTGGACTAACTTGCTACAGTGTAGAAAAAGCATCCTCTTCTGGACTTTTGCTGTTGTTGAAATACTTATATATGCACAAGCTGGATCATCCCTTCTTGTACTTTTGCTGTTGTTGAAATACTTACATATGCACCAGCTGGATCCTCCCTCCTTGGTGTTGCTGTTGCATGATTTTGATTTCGATATAGATAGGATGGGTAAGGTACTAAAATCCATTATTACTTTTCTTATACTGCCATTCATTTCAACTACAACAACCACCTACTATTCAGGTAAGAGTTATGTGGCGTCACAGATTCTGCTCATATTCTAATGCAATAACCAGAAATGTAAAAGTAGGGTGCTGTGGTGTAGTCGGTTATCACGTCAGTCTTACACACTGAAGGTCCCCAGTTCGAGCCTGGGCAGCACCACTCTTTTGAGAAATTTCATCATTTTGCAACCAAATAAACGTGCATACGTTGCGCAGCTTAGACACTGAAGGTCCCCTGTTCGAACCTGGGCAGCACCGCTATTTTGAGAGGTTTTATCGTTTTGCAGCCAAATAAACGTGCAATCGTTGCCCAGCTTACACCCTGAAGGTCCCAGTTCGAACCTGGGCAGCACCACTATTTTGAGAGGTTTTATCGTTTTGCAGCCAAATAAACGTGCAATCGTAGCGCAACTTACACACCGAAGGTCCCCAGTTCGAACCTGGGCAGTACCACTTTTTTAAGAGGTTTTATCGTTTTGAATGTGTAGTTATGGAAATTGATGTACCAAAATTAAGATTCTCAGACCATATGATCTTAGGAACATAATAGAATATCACTAATGCTTTATTGTGTTCAAAGGTTCCCCTTGTTTCCTATAACAAGTATCTAAACTAATTATTAACTTTATATCACCCCATTCTTAGCTTATGAACTTAATCTACATAACTTTAAGAAATTACAACCTTATTTTGTAAGATTGCATTTAGGGTTAGTAACCTTATTCCACCTACATGATGTTCCATTTTTTGCCATACCACATGGGTCTTTGTGTTGTTTCTTTCCTCAAAGTGACAACATGTATAGAATCTTCTTCTCTCACATAATGGATTGATATGCACCTATTGTAATGTCAAAATCTAGACTTTATTATGTAATCCACAGTTGCCCCACATTTCACATGTTGAGAGAACCTATATTAAGTCCTTCCACTTCATTTCCCCTCAATTTTGCATGTTTCATGTCTCCCCACCAATTTGCATATTCTCGTTGTGGCTACTTCATATGGAAAACAATGTATTGTGACATGAGCACCTGAAATAGCACAAAATTTTGAGAACTAACCTTCTTTTCACCCACGTGTTTTCAGTTATTTCTCTTTGATAAAAATATGGAACACCCCTATAACCAACTTGGGATAAGTTAACTTCAAAGAAAACCTTATGGTGGTAAGAAAATAGTGAGGGGAAATCGTAACCATTCTAAGTAGCTAGAATCTCAGTTGTATTAATGGACCAATCTTTAGTTGGAGGTGCAATTATTATTGAATTTGAGTGTGGGTTCTTGATTAGACTGTAAAACAAGGGAAATCATGGACTTTAAACACATTTATTTGAATGGGTGTACTAACTTTTCACTTTGCAACTATATAGGCTCCACATTAAATATACACTTATAAAAGCTTGAGATTTAATCATAAGAGGGGGTTTCCCATACAAAGTTCCCAAACACTAATTCATGGTGTTTCTGTGCACAAACAAAATACAAACTTGAAAACTAATTTAAGTATTGAAAAGTGAATTATGAAGAAGAGAGCCTATACTAATATAGAGAATGAGATATAAGGAATGATCTAACTAAGGTAAAATGAAGTTGTAATAAGGAAAATTATACTAAAAGTTGAAAAAATTATAATCTAAAACTATGAAGTAAAATGAGCCTAAAGAATTGAAATCGAATTTTGTTAAGAAATGAAAAGAATTGGTTGATATGGAAAACACTCTTTTGTATTTTATTTTTTGTGGTGTATCTAACCCAATTGAAGGCAATCCCAAACACTATGACTAGAAACTTGGTACAATCAAGCCAATTAAAATTAAAAAGAATGAGGCGAATAATTTTTTGTGATTTTGAATTAACAATAATTTGTTCTTGTTGGTCACTCGAACTAGATAAACGTGAGTGCGCATTTTATTAATGATATGATACATGTTTATATACATTGATGTTGACGCTTGGATTCACATTCTAAGACATCTCTTGCACTTCCAAAGACGGTTCACCTCATATACCTCCAGTCAAGTAACCCTAACAGATTAAATTTCCAACAGTCCCCCCCCCCTTAATCTGAAGGAGTGTATATGAGTCCAAAGTGAGAGTTGATATCTGAAAGTGGGAAGTTGAAATATAGAAGCGTGCAGTTGTTGATTGTTGAATGCACTCTCTAAATCTGGTGGTTTTGGGATGACCATTGTAACATTTCCAACTCCTAGTTGAGTCTCGTTACCACATTGTAAAGTCTTCACCATTGCAACTTCGTTATATAAAGCTCTGATACCAACCCGTAACATTTCCAGCACCTAGATAAGTCTCGTTACCATATTGTAAAGTCTTCACCACTGCAACTTCGCTATATAAAGCTCTGATACCAATCTATAATGTTTCCTCGTTACCAACACTTAACAAAAAATTTTGATATCAAATTGTAACATCCCCAGCTTACTATTGAGCAATGTCGCTCTAAAAATCTAGTGCACAGATTCTACACTATAATGGTAATCTGCGCAGAAACACATGAGGTAATGCGCATGATTCTACACTATAACGTTAATCTGCACAGAAACATGTGAGGTAACGCGCATGAATATCCCAGGCTGGATCGCGCCACACAATTGTTTCTCTTCAGACACTAGCTATAACAATGGAATTAACTCATAATAAAAGTGTGCACACAATCATTCAGAGAGCTCAAGTATTATCGTGCATGTAACCACTCTGAACATGTGGTTACTACTGCGCGTGCAACCATTCTAGCGTTGCACGTAAATTATGTTGTCTTTGCGAGTGGACTACCTCCCCGTGCACATAGTGATTCCAGTCTCTTGCACGCACAAATTATTTCCCTACACGCACGGCAATTCACGCGTCGCCTCGGAAACTCGTGACCATTATTACAAAGTTAACTAACAAGAATACTTAATAACTCTCATATGTTGCATGTGCGACAACAAATATTGAATAACAACATCACGCTTACATGTACAACAACATGATACATAATAACAACAATTAACTATATGCAACGTCATATAGGAAATAAACTCATATCAAACCTAGATAATTAAGAACACAGTAATTCATACAAGCACATAAAGAACATTTATCTTTTATAAAGAGTCACCAACTATGCACAAAGCTTAGACGTTCCTCCCAACCATAGACTCTATTGCTCATAAAATTTCAGCAATAGGTCACCCCCGAGCTAGGGCTTAAACTCCATGAGGGAAAAAGGATTTATAATGCCAAGCTAGGATCTAATAATCAACATAATTGCTCAGTCCAATGTGTCCAACTATTGCAACTAGCCTACAGTCTCTCATTCCCCACATGCATGTCCCACCCCAAGGAGTGTGCCCCTTCTATGATCAACAGTCCCTTGTGCCCCTTCTATGCTCAACAATCCCTCGGCCGCCCCACTGTAACAACCCAAATTTTATTAATTAATTATCATAATTTATTGAGGTAAATTAAATAAATTATTGAAATAACTAAATTGAATCATTTTATTATTCATTATTTTGAAATAAGTAATGTAACAAAAGGGAGGGGGTTTTTTTATTGTATTAAAGGTAGGTGAAGGAATTAATGAAAATATAAGGCAGATGGGAATTGAATGAGGGGGGATTCGAGAGAGGAGGATAAGGGAGAGGGGGTTGGACTTGGAGGGGAGGATTTTATTTTGGAGGGGGAAGGAGAAATCAGGAAGGAGGAGAATGGATGCAACATTTCTTTGGGGGTTTTACTAGTGGACTGGAGTTGTTAGGATTTTGGGCTCATGGACCATGATTTCCTGCAGCTAGGGATTCAGAGAGGCTCTGTTCCTAGTTGGTTGGGAGGAAACAGTTTCAGGCAGGCAGTTTTAGGCAAACACTTGCAACATGACAACCTCCTTCTTCAAAAGGTATTTCATTGTCATTACTCTGTATTGTTATTCTTTGTAAACTGTAAATTTCTGTTATTTTTTATGATTAAGATATGAATATATCTATATATATACACACCCACATCTAGAACTGAAGCAAAAAAATGATTTACTTAAATAAGAAAGGGTAACATATTTATTGAATTAACAGTTTATTGTTATAACTCTTAATCCTTGAGTAAAGGGGGCTTTACATATGGTACCAGAGCCCGGTTTCAAAACTGAAACCTAGGGCTTACCCACTCTTATTGCCCGAAAGTTATAGCTTGAAAGTATGTTATATGTCCTTAAAAAAAAAAAATCTTGGACATGCAGCCCAGAAACCCTTTAAGTTCATCCATTAAACAACCCAGAAATTGTTAACAACCCTTAAGATTGAGGGCCAACAACTGGAACCTAAACTCCATGTCCATGGAAGATAAATTTGCCATGCCCTGAAACCCTTGTGAACACCCTAGGAACTCTTGGAATAACCTGAAGATAAACCTAAGAACCTTACTAGGAACTTTGGAGTAGATGAGATAGTAGCAGGCATAGATGATTTTAGGGGCGAAAGTTTGCTCATGGGCGAAATTTTAGGGTTTAAACTTTTGAAGGGACGAATTTTTGTTAAAGTAGGTTTTAAGAAAATTAAAATTTTTAGCCCAAATATTAAATTACACAATTTTTATGGTAGACCATTCACTCCATAGAGAAAATCTGGAAATGTTGTGTAAAGAGGGTTTGCCCTTCTGATTTCATGATAAAATTTTCAATTCGCCTCGATTTTTCAGATTCCAATTTTTTTTAGGGTGAATCGTCTTGCATATCTTTGAATCAAGGCTTTAGGGAAAATATTTCGCCCCAATATCCCTAAATCAAGGGTTCATGGAGACTCTAATGGATTCACCCTCAGTTTTTGAAATATATGAAAAGTTTGCCGAAATCGCCCACAAATATTGAAATGTCCGGAGAGTTTGCCGAAATTTCCCACAAATTTTGGATAGTTTGCTGGATTCGCTTAGAATTTATGGAGTTGTCAGTTTCATGGAAATTTCGGAGAGTTTGCTGGAGAGTTTACCGGATTCACGCTGAATTTATATTTACTGGATTTGAGTATGTCAAGTGGCTCCCAATTTGGGTTTGTCTCTTCTGATGGGTTTTTTGTTTGTACATTACATGGTGATCCCCATTTGAGAGTGTAGATTGTGTACGTTTTCAAGTTACACTATAAATGAGGTATCCACAAGTCCCAAAACGAACTTCATCAGTGGGTGTAGTGCCTTTTTTAGAATTCATTCCTCATAAAGAAACCTTGCAATCACTACCTCCCAATATGTTCTTCTTCCCATTGTTGAATTAAAAATTGTAGATTGCATTGGGGTAGGTAGTTGATAGGATTTTTCATTATAGATAGGAAGATATGTTTGTCATACCCAAGAGTGGTCATCTAAAATATATCTTGAAGAGGTTTGTTCACAACTCGTTTTTTAGTGTTTTCCAAAACTAACTATGTTAGGTGATTATCTATGGCAACCTCTTGCTTATGATTCCCATATAGTTCGAGTACATAAATGTGATCAGTACCCTTAACCCGACTATTATTTGGATCCATCTGTGGTTTACCTTCAATATGGGGTATATTGTTGTGATCAAGGCAAGGAGGATAAGATGAAGACCGAATCTACATATGCTCTCTAAAATAAGCATGTTCGGTACAATTTGTTGGCAGCATGTGAGTTTCTCGAGAATCCAATACCTTGTTAATGTATTTTCCTAGAGTATTTGCAGAATTCATTTGGTGTTTCCTTTAAGAGGCTATCAATGTGTCTCAATTCAGAAACTTCAACTTGGTAAGAGTCTGAAATTTTAGTATTGGTGAGCTTTGTTATTTCTTCACAAGAAAATTGATTAGAAGCCATGTCATTTTGTTCAATTTCTTCTTGAATGCTAGGTTCATTTTCTACTATGTAGTCCATTAATACGATATGTTGCTTGCATGAAGGCTCTTCTACAGGGATAATTTGGAGATTGCTACCATTTAGATCAGCAATATCATTAAGTAGACATACACTTTCATATCTTAAAGATAGATTCATTTATTTAGTGTCATGGGATTGGGAGGAGAAGATACTTGGGGGAAGGTATCCCTATTTTTTCTAGTTTTCCTCACCATCTAAGGGTAAATATTCCTCTCAATGAAAGGTAAGAGAATCTAGGCAAGGTGCAAAAAATCTAGGTTAGAGGGTCTATCCTCTTCTTGAAATTGGTGAGAGAATTGTAGGAATCTCAAGGAATAGTCTTTTAACATAATCATGTTTCCTTTTATCAATTTTTCCTTACTTACAATACAATGTCTCTACTGAGTAATTATCATGAGTAGTTGTTGGAACACAAATGATCTATTTGTAAGAATAGATGGATGGATTTTTTCCTTCCAACTTTCTTTACCTTTTGAATACCCCTATTGAACCATTCAAATTCTTCTACAATTGTGATCTAAGAAAAATAAATGATGCCTCATAATTATTAACAGAACTACTTTATCTAAATAGTACACAACTGGAAGTATAATAAGCCACTCTATTGAAGATGACATTCTTCTCAATTTTCATCAATCTGATTAAGAAAAAGCATTGAATATGTTTTACTCATTGTTTTTCAACAAAGAATAATTTATATATCATTTAACATTTAGGGTACTAATTTGAAAAACCTTGCACTTGATATCAAGCTACTCTTAATTGTAAAACTTGTGTTACTAGTCACTTAATAATAATTGGGATGCATCTCTTACTTCCTTAAGAAAGAGGTGCAATCTGTTTATGCCTCTGTGGTAAACTATGATTGCATATATGTTCTTTGTCATTTGTTGTTTTCTTCCCAAGATGTTACATTCATGCTCATTCAACCCATCCTATTTTTTTTGAAGAGGAAATTATGTAGAAGGTAATCCTTTGAGGACTATTGTGCCATTGGCTTTAGTGCAAGAACCCTATTCAAGTTCCATGATCATTGTAGTAATAAAATCAACCAAAATTTGCAAGGCATCAACAATTCCACAAGCCTCCCATATCGTTGCTTTGATATCCCCTTCACTATGTTTCTTTTGACATCTAGATTCGGAAAACTCAGTTAGCAAAGAGATAACACCATGTAAATCATGTTCTTTCTTGGCTATAGTGCATTAAGATACCATAGGATGTTCTTTGAAGAGATACTTTTGGGTAATAAACCATTAAATAACCATGTGCATTATTCTCAATGATAGACCTATAGAGGTATAGTAATTCCTCATTGTCTTTGTTACCATAACGTATTTTGCATCTCTTCCTCAGCAAGGAAAGCAATATTTGGACCAACTATGAGATGTATCCTCACTTCCTTTATTACCATAGCATAATTTATATCTCTTCCTCAACGAATAATGCAATATTTGGACCAACTATGAGATGTATTGAAGATGAACTCTAGTTATTGATTCATTCTCATCATCAACTTCCAATAATTATTTTCCTTTTGGATCATGGTTACTAAATTTAATTCTTGGAACTAGCCCTTCAATTTGAACAGTTGATGATTTCTTAAATAGCATTTTTTTCAAAATCTCCAATGAAATATTTGGGTAGCAGGATGCATCAATAAAATAGAGATCCCTACAAGAAGTTGTAATTCCCCCAAGTGCATCATCTCTAGCATAAGAGAAAATGAAAATATAAAAGGACTATAATAATGATCATGATATAGTTGCACCACAAAATCATGGATCTAAAAGCTTATGGCCTGAAAATACATCAAGCATGCACAAAAGAGCATGAAAATATGGTGGATGAAATGCTTGAGCACTTGAGAAATTAGGTTTCTAGCAGAGGGTAAATGAAAACGATTCAAAGTGTGTGACATTGCATAGCCTCAAGATAAAGAAAAGACTCATGAAAAATGTCTCTTTTAGCACTAGATCCATCAAAAATAGCTTTGGTTATTATCAATTGGTTCTACTTGGGGTGGTGTTGAGGCCTCAACAAATGGGAACACAATAGTCAAAACCATTGATCTCATAAATGCACTATGAAACCATGAACCTAGACACATATAAATTAACGATATCCAAGAAAAAAAGATCCAATCCTTGTAGTGGGTTCGTGTAAAAGTTATGCTTGGTGATGGAATCCCAAATTCATTCAATTCCCAAACTATAGTGACTTACCAGCTGAACTAAAAGGTGGAGTTGGTGAATCTTTTTATCTTGAAACATAATCCAATGTTTAGGGCTAGAGACACGACCATAGAACTTATTTTAAACCAAGATTTATAGATTTCTTCAAGCAGGCTTCCCATGTTGTCATGGTGTTGCTCCACCATCTGCAAGTGCCCATAGCCCCAATGGAATCACCTAGGTATCACAGGATTTATTTCACTGCTAATGAACATCCATAGCCTCAATCGAGATACCTATATATCCCCAAAATAAACTAGACTTCCTTTCCCAATCATTTATTTATGAATATTTTCTTTAGCAATTGTGCATGTGGGAAAAACAACAATTATTTTCAAGAAAGAGGGATGATACTTTTGAGAATAGATTATCCATGCCCGAGTCTTAAAGATATTCCCTTATGATAAAAATCCTTGGTTTTCTAACTCGTAACCCATCACATGATAAGCTAATTTTAGTGTAAGTGGATAAAACCTTTCAACAAGTTGATATATTAGCTCGTAGCTTTTGAGTTTTGAAGTCACCAAGGGTGCCTTATGTTCCACCACTATTATTGTCTAGTCTGGAGGAATACCCAAGTATTTTTACACATAATACTTGCACGGTGTAGTGTTCATTGATGGGTAACTTCACGGTAGAGCTACATGAATATTTCACTTTGGATTTATTCAATCTGTTTTTGGAAAATATCTATAGGTCTATCCCAATTGTTTTGATATTTTAGAAAACTCCAAATCAGAATGATTGTTTTCTCATGTAAAACTAATAATTGAGGTGTCCATAAAATGGTACCTCACAGGTTGAAAAACTTGTTTAATGGGTAGTACTCTTGTTTCCTTGGACTAGCAAATCTAAAATAATGAAATCCCTTTTGGGATAATCCCATTTCAAACTATATAGACTTTGACATGTAGTAAGATCCCAATAAAAATGGAAATGTTGTTAATCCTCACGATGTTTTGTTAGAACCATTTCTTGCATTTGAAATTTTAATTATTTTTGGATTGAAATGCTCTATGTGAGTTTCTTGATGTCGTCATCATTGGTCATTTAATCTCTTAAACCTTTATTATTCATTTTTATTGTTTGAGGTGGCTTTGGATTTAATGAATATGGCATCAGGAACAATAGATCACACAACTGTTATGATTGAATGTAGTACAGTTCCTGTATTTGTCCAACTTTTGTGTTCTCCTAATGATGATGTGAAATAATAGGTATTGCACCACACTCTGATTCATTTAGCTTCTTTTTAATTTGTTACAAATCTTCATCCTATATATGAGTTATTACTTTGTTTCTATATTTTGTATGTATTACAAGGTATGTGGGCTCTGGGAAATATTACAAGAGATTCTCCTAAGTGCAGGGGTCTTGTTATCGATCATGGAGCTATTATGAAATCTACTTGCTCTACCAGACTTTTGATGTTGAATAATTCCACAAGGACACTTTTTCTTGGCGAGCCAGATCCTCCTTTTGAGCAGGTAAACTAGACATATTATAGCTGATAATATTTCTAGTTCACTTGAAACTATTTGAATCGTCTTTCCATTTGACTCTCAGGAAAGATTTGTTATCAAGTATTTTGGATGTATAACCTTCAAGTTGGCACCAAAACATCATGACTTGGACTACAAAATGACTTTGAAAAGCAAAAGAGCATGAGTATGTCTCAGATTTGGGAAACACTTGGGAAAGTTTTAGCATAAAACTAGGAGGATAGAAAGCTCGAAAAATATTTAAAATTTCTTTAAAACAATTGATTAAATACACTAGTTGAGTATTAGGATTAAGCTTAGTGTGTATAGTCAATCTATGAAAGCCTCGAAATTTTTGACAATGAATGGTTCAAAATCCCTGTTTGGTCCACATCATTGTATTAAATGCCCAAGTTCACCCCATATTTGCTTCAATTCCTACCATTTTTTAAGAAGGCCAAAGAAGAACATTGCAGGCCCCCTTGTGCCAAAATTATGTAACAGGGTTTCATGTCCACCTGACCATGGTTATTTTTTGTTGGGGGCCTTATCGATTATGTAGCATCCGTCCTGGTCACTTGTCAAACTTGAATATTTAGTAGCCACATCAAGGTGCTCTTCTTTGTCACGATCAATGTCATGGATGGGAGTGACCGACAATGATTCTACTTCATTGTGGGCTTCTCCAATCTGTGTTTTGACAAAACCTTTTTGTTTTGTACCAAGATCACAAGATACCCTGTTTTCGAGAATCATACCAAAAATAGAAGGGTCACAATTTTTAGTTTATGCTTCACAAGTTTCATAGGAAAACTCTGTGACAGGAACACAACAACCCCTCATTAATGTGAGTGTCTACATATTCATCGGACCTACCTTTTGTCTAGAATTCAAGGTGATCATAATGAATCTAATCCAATTTTAACTCATCTTCCATATCACTAGAGAGTATATGATCATCTTTGTTATATTTGACAACGAAGTGTTCTTCAAGATGTGCAGAATGCTACATATCCTTGTCACTAACTTGTTTAGATTTCGATGGAGGCTTTGGGATGGTTTGGTCACACCTTTTGACATCAAAGGATTGTTCAAATTTAGTCCCCAGGGAATCTGAAACATCACTATCATGCTTGTCCTCTTCTTCAACACAGTCATTCCCAACTTTGGAAGTAAGAGTAGTATCAAGACTTAGCATGAAGGTTCTGTCATTGCCTTGTTTGGATTCAAGATGCATATTTGAGCTAGCAACATCATAAGTGGGTCTATCACACTTGTTTTCCACCCATACAGAATCTAAGAAAACTCCTTTACCATCTATGTGATCTACTAGAACAACAACAGTATCATTGGTGGACAAGTTGAGAGTGGGGCCTTCGTCATCAATGGCTTAGATCTATACCCTTCTCTTCGTGCTAATTATTGAAATTCTTCTTGATATCTGGAACATAGGATTGCTTTATGGAAGAGATAGGTCTTGTTGTAGGGTTGGGAATAATCATGGGTTGCTCACAAAGATTTGTATATGACAACACTGAGATCTGAGGCCTAAAACTAATCCAATTTAGAATCTAGGTTGTCTTCCTCTGTGACTACCTCTTCATCTTCAAGAGGAGGTTTGACAGATTTCTTAACAAGGTTTTGTGCATCACAGGGGCTCTAGCGTCTGCAAAATGCTTCAAGAATCCCTGCAAAAGATGAGATTGCTCCCTTGCCAAGACTTTCAAACAATCTCCTTGCATCATGTTTTAGACTAAATGCAAAATATTTCATTGTATCTACTATCATCTTCATAACCGATGCCAATACTTGAATAGAATTCAATGAACGATCAGATATGACATATCATTGAATCATCACATCCATAAAAACTTGGGATTGCCCTTACATCTACACTTCGGATCTCATGAATAAAACCCCAGACATTTGAAAAATCAAAAGTTGCATACAAATCGGCCAACCATGGAGGCCATTCCATTGTTTTCTATGTTTCATGTCCACCTGTGCAACTAGAACTCTCTAAATAGATGAAATAAAAGTCAGTAAAGAGAAAGTATTTACATGTTGAGTAGTTGCACCTGCATTTTTTTCCCGTCCATTTTTTTCTCTGTTGAAAGTGGTGCTAAGATCTCTATTGCCTTTTATATATTGAAACCTTGGATCCTTTGAAGAAGGACAACACACTATGTTGTGTGAACATATTCATTTCTTTAGAGTGTGGTTGAGTCCTATGCCACTTGATTAAATTCAAGAACTATGTCATTAAAGAGAAACTAGGCATGGATAACCTCATGTAACTTAAAATACTCTGGAATTCTTTTGTAATAAATTTATTTTTGATTCCCTCATCATTTTTATGTTTTATTTTTACACATTAAGGGACTAAAGCATGGATGCAAAATCAAAGATATCAAAGTCTGTCTATTTTTTTATTTGATTCTCTGATTTGACAATGATATATTTAGTGAGGGAGTAGTAAGTACTTGCATGTTTTTTCCATGCAGTGTTTGGTTTTCATTTGGTATGTTTCTTTTCTCAATATATTGTACTATAAAATTATTGTTTGTGCATATTGTACAATGTACATAGACAACAACAAAGGGAACAAACTTTATCATGAATGGGTTCAATACAATAAATGTTGGAAAGGGAAAACTTTGGATTGAGGTTACAATAGTAAAAGTTCACCAGATGAGTGTACCATTGTACATTTCGTTATAGTTTCAGTAATTCTTATAGGTTTGCATNTTTAGTGAGGGAGTAGTAAGTACTTGCATGTTTTTTCCATGCAGTGTTTGGTTTTCATTTGGTATGTTTCTTTTCTCAATATATTGTACTATAAAATTATTGTTTGTGCATATTGTACAATGTACATAGACAACAACAAAGGGTACAAACTTTATCATGAATGGGTTCAATACAATAAATGTTGGAAAGGGAAAACTTTGGATTGAGGTTACAATAGTAAAAGTTCACCAGATGAGTGTACCATTGTACATTTCGTTATAGTTTCAGTAATTCTTATAGGTTTGCATTATATATATTCTATATTTTTAATTCATATCTAAATTTTTTTATTTAATGTTTCAAGTTATATTATATGGCACCTTTTAAAGGTTCGTGTAGTATTCCTGAACAAAAAGTTGAACTTGGTGTAATTAATGGTGGACCTTTCCGTCAGTACTTGATGATGAATTACATATTTATTCTAAAAAAGGGTTGAAACAATTCCACTTTGTCAAGAGGCTAGTGCCAATGCCTAGATGCTTGAAACGGTTTCTAGGCATGTGATTTTTCCACACTACTACCTTGATTTGTTCTATTTGGATTGTGTAGCTCCAATCCTCCCAAAGTTTTCATATATGCATTGTAACCTCGTACAATGTATTTTGGTCCCTTTTGAAAACAAGATTTGATTATTTTTGCAAGGTTGGGATCAATGGCATTCCCCTTAGCCTCCCCATGTGTAGCGTCAATCCAATAGACATCTGACAAAGTCTCCAAATTCTCAAGGACCCAATTTTCAATGTCCTTCGTCATTTTCCAGGATGTCACCCCTTAGGTATGTTATTTTTTTATGAAGTTCTTACAAATGCCCTCAAAGATACCATTTTTTTGCACATTGGTTTGAGTCCATTTCATAGGACA
>SNQJ01S0007760.1:100629-117745 GCA_010110895.2 Picea sitchensis | reverse complement strand
TCACCTTTCTTGAGCCACCTGATTCTTGAGTTTTGTCTCCATAAATTTTCATCTTGCTTCTCTCTCATTTCTATTTGCTCCTTTGATCTATCCTCCTTTAGTACTAGCTTCTCATTCCTACCTTATTTTATAATAATTGATTGAACCTCTTCCATTTGGATTTCTAAGTCATGTTGAGCTTTAAAAATATTTCCAAAGACTTTCTTATTCCAATACTTAAGTTTGGTCTTTAGGATCATGAGGTACTTCTAGAATCGATACATCAATGTTCCTTTCATTGGATCTATGTCCTTCCACCATTGCTTTATATTTTCTTTGAAGTACAGATGATCAAGCCAAAAATTTTCAAAGCAAAATGGTTGATCTGGGAGGCCCCAGGTTGCCCCTCGTTAGACATATAATGATCGGATCCTGCTCCAGGTAATATTTCTGCTTTAAATGTTGCTCCTGTCTAGATGAGGGATTTAGAGATTAGGAAGCGATCTAACCTTACTATAATCTCATGCTTACCTCCTCTTTTATTGTTCCATGTATGGCAACCATTGGTGGTCATTATGTCCACCAATCGTAATCTTGAGATGGTGTTCATAAAGGTAACACTGTCCTCCCTTTTATGGCCAAACTTTTCCGTCCAAAATTTCAGATGCAGACCTTTTGAGTTTGTGAAGTAGGGACTGTCTTCAAAGACACATTATCTGTCCTCTATGCATTGCTATAGAAAATCCCTTGGAGCCAAGCTTCAGATCTACTTGGTCCTTGGGCTTCCATTGTGAGTTTATCTACCAAATTAATGTTTTCTCCAAGGGCTCCCCATAAACTTCCTTATAACCAACCTTGCCTAAGACCGATGATATAGATTTAAATATTGATATGGCTAGTATCTTAGCAAAGGTTAATGTACCTGTCCCTCTTAGCATTGATATTGTATTTTTTTTTAAATACCTACAACATAGTCGCTATTGCAACATCTTGGAGTGTCGCTCCCATAGCAACCATGTTGGAGATGATACCTCTTAACATCTCTCTTCCCACGTTCTACACGTCTCTCTTGCCACCTTCAAACTCTTTTTTCTTATCTTTGTTGATAAGATCTTCCTCTACAAATTTTATATTATTCTTACTTTCCGTAGGTTTAAATGACTAGTATCGAAATGAATTGGCGATGGATTTTTTTTAGGAAGTGTTAGTGAGGCGATCAAACTCTTTGAAAAATCAAAATAAACCAAATATTTGACCTTTAACTCCTTTTACATTTGAAAGGTATATGTGCCATTTTATAATTGGTGAAAAATTAATTTAAAAATAAAATTATAAAACTTTTACCTTTTTTGTCGGTTGATGTCATGCTAGACATGTTTGGGTCCCATGTCCATTACGGGGGTAGGTGTGGTTAGGCTAACCACATATCCTAGGTGTTGCAATTCATGGATGGGTGCCATGTCAAAATAAAGTTAACTCAGGTAGAGTATTGCACCCCCCACTTTATGTTAAATGTCGAGCACGTGAGGGGTGCAAACTACTAAGGACCATTGATCTTACAGAGCATAATCTAATATGCAAGTAATAAACACTTTTTAGTAATAAAAATAAATAAATGATAACCAAACAAAAAAATTTAATTAACAATATTATAAAACTTAAATGAGATTTAAACTATATAACAAATATTTTTAATAAACCTTTGTTTTATTAAAATAAAATAGAATTGTTCTAATGTAAAACTCCTAGAAGATTTCATTGTAGTTATTCAAAATTAACTAATTTTTTTGTATGTTTTTTTATTTTATTTTATTTTTTGCAAGACTAAATGTTCTATCAACCCCAACTTATAAATCATGGTAAATTCCAAATTTTATAAAATTTGAACTATGTTACAACGTCTAGATCCATCTCGGGGTTTGTCTCCCTTAAATAACATGCATACTAAGTGACTTTTATTAGTTTATGAAGTCATTATTCTACACGAAACTAATGAGATAGTCTTAGTGAATGGTGCTTTATCCATGAAATAAATAAATAAATGTTTTTTTTCACTTATAATATTAATATGTGATTTAAGAAACTAGATGACTACCAATTTCAGAATCCAACATGTTTATATAGAATGACTTAAAAAAATAAAAAATATTTCACTCATTCAACTTTACTCTAGAGTTGTTTGTGTTAATATAAATCTAAATTTTGGCTAAGCAGTCAAATTTGTAACTAGTGTTTTATGCTTCAAGGTCTTTAATATTTCAAATAATATTTAGGTCAGGAGAAAACTAATTTTAATTGAGTATTATAATAACGATACTCATTGACATTCCTCCTCATTCTCATGGTGTTGCTACATTGCCAAAAAGAATCCATAGCCTATGATGTATTCACCCCAACATCACATGCACTGTTTCACTATCAACGAGCACCCATAGCCCCAATAAAAATACATTCATCTCTCACTTGAATTTCCTTTCACCATCTCTTTTAATTTTGTTTGACAATTTTATAGGAGATGGGAGCAATCAATATGCCTTTTGACATTTAAGGGATGATGTCTATTAATCAAGAATGAGTCATATATAACTAAGTTATAAAATATGCTTATAGTTTTTCTCATTCTCTAAGATATGGCTCTATTCTTTCCTAAGTATCTTAGCTAGTATTATACCTTAAGTAAAACAACAAACTACAAGTTTGACTCTGAAGCCTCTACTTAGAAAAATATTACCTAAAACATACATTTTCAACTTTAGTTAGTGTATTAAAATATTATCCTTTCTCGTTTTCATATAACATGTTAAAATCTTAATGAGTGGTTTAAAATAGTTTTCTCTATCAAGTTTTTTTTTTTAATTTTTGAGAAGATAAGAGATTTTTTTTTTCTAAGGAGAATTGAATAACAAATTTTTCTAATCAAACGAGAAAAAATGTTTTTATTTTTTTATTTGTTTTGATCAACCCAAATTTATTTCAATCCTTTTTTTTTCTGAAAACTTTACTCAAAACAAAGAAAGGTATTAAAGAAAAATAAAAGAAAACCAATACAATGAGTGGAAGAATACAAATTTTAAAATTGAATAAAATGTTTGAGAAACCACCCATTCATAGGTAATTCAAGTAGATTTTCGTCCAAGTTCAGATGGAATAATGAATTGTTTCCCTCGACTGCAACAATCTTGTAGGGTTCCAGCCATAAATTATCAAAGGGGGGAATTCCTTTGTTTTTATTTTCTATCAAAGATAGCTTTCATTTTGTCTTCATATTCCTGAATTTTTTTATCAACTTGGTCTTTGGTATGTTTTACTTCAATCGGTTGGTTCATTCTTCTGGTAAGGTCATTAGGTTCTTCCTCATTAACCTACATCAATTTAATCACACGTCGAGAGAGGTTAATAGGGAAAACAACATCAATGCTATAAATCAATTGAAAATGAGAAATAGTTGTAGACATTTTAGTGTTGATTATGTTGGCCCAGAGTGAAAATTTCAAATGAGAGTGCCAAGCTTTCTTATTTTCAGTTAAAATTTTCTTGATAATTCTCATTAGACTCTTATTTGATGATTCAACTAATCCATTACCCTGAGGATAATAGGCAGTTGAATGACCAAGAATAATATTATATTTTTGATAGAAATATATCATAGCTAGGGACTTAAATGCTTGAGCATTATGAGTTATGATTTTTCTAGAGAATCCAAACCTAACTAAAATATTCTTTTCAAGGAATTTGATTAGAAAATATGGTGGGAACTTCATCTACCAATTTTGAAAAGTAATTAGTTGTGGTCAAAATCCACTTATGTTTTTCCCTACAAGCAGGGTGAATTTCATCTACAAAGTCTAAACCACATTGGTGGAAAGAAGCTTCAACATTTATGGGAACCAATGGTAATGATGGAAGTTTTTGTTTACCTACAAAAATTTAATATTCTCTACAATATCTAACCTTTGCATTCATTTTATAAAAGGTTTTTAGCGAGTGATCTTTCAATATTTTATATGTAGTCTCTCTTCAAACATGTTGTCCTCCACAGATGCCTTTGTGAAATTTATCTACGATACCTACACTCTCGTCTTCAACAATAAAATTAAGAAAAAATCCCAAAGGGTCTTTCCAATAAATATTTTCATTCATTATACAATACTTAATTTCTTGAAGTTTAAGAGCCCTAGCTTTTTCCTTACTGAAATCAGATGGACGTTTAAGATTTTGCAAACAAAATACAATGTTTTTATAACAGGGAGAAGAATAAAACTTATCATGAATTTTTACTAAGGGTTGTTGTAAATTTGTCTCCTCATAGTCATCTGAAGGATGTTTTGTTATGTCTGTAATATGATTTATTCCAAGGACTCTGCATTTTGATTCACCTAAACATTTTTCTAATACTTTGCTTTCAATCAATTTTGTTGGTTTTATTTCCATATCATATTCATGGATCTTTTCTATCCATTTCCCTCTTTTTCCATCTGTTTCAAGTCTATTTAGAATCTCTTTCACTATGTTGCTAGGAACATATGCAATTATTTTGGAATAAAAATCATAGACTCTAAATATTTGAGATCTTTCACCAATGCATCAACATGTTTTTCCATTATATTATATTTCAATTATGAATATCTCAAACTTATGATAAAAAATAAATTGGTTGTTATTGTTTTTCTTCATTCCTTTGTAAGAGGAAAACAACAATAATGTTATCAAATGGAAAGGAAAATATGAGAAATTCCTTAAAATAATATGGTCTCGCCAACATTGGTGCTTCTCTCAAATATTTCTTGATTTGATCAAATGGATAGCTAGCTTCTCATAACAACTTAACCTCATTATCCTTTTTAAGCATATCAATCAAATTCTTCACTACCTCAGCAAACTTAGGTATGGATATTCTCAAAAAGTTAATTTTGTCAAGGAAGGATTGTATCTCCTTCTTATTCCTCAGTAAACTCATAACCTGAATTTATTTAACATTTTGAGGATCAATCTTGACTCCATCCTTTGATACAATATGACCGAGTAACTTTCCTTCCTACACATAAAATGAGATTTTTTAGGATTTAGTGACAAACCATATTTTTCACATTTAATGAAATTATGCTTAAGATGTTTTAAATGATCTTCCTTTCCTCCCGCAAATGTTATTTCCATTTCCCTCTGAATTGTTTCCCCTGCATTCATTAACCTAAAGGGAATTTTGTCATACATGAAGGTTCCCCATGCTATGGTAAATGAAGTTAGTTCCTTGTCTTTTTCATGCACAACAATTTGGTTATAACTTGAAAACCCATCAATCATTGAAATTCTATTAGAACCAACTACTTTTTGCAAAACATCGTCCATTTTAGGAAAATGATAATTATCTTTTAATGAAGACTTGTTGAGGTTTATAAAATCAACACAAATTCTAATTTCACCATTCTTTTTCCTAACATTTACTAAATTTGCAACCCAAGAAGAGTATCTCAAAGGAACTATCATTTTTGCATCCAATATCTTTGTAAGCTCATTTTCAATGACTAGGAATAATACATGATTTACTTCTCTTAATTTTTTTTTGAATGGTTTGGATCCTACCTTGATAGGAATTTTGTGCGAAATAATATTGGTGTCATATGTTTTTAGATCTTCATAATACCAAGCAAATACTTCAGTAAATTCTTTGAAAAATCAATATAGTTGACATTTTTTATCAACAAACCAAAATTTGGAAAGTTTGATGTGCCTTGGTTCTTGATCAGTCCCAATATTGTGATATTCTACTTATTCCTTTTGAGGATGAATAGTTGGTTTTACCAGAGGCACCAATCCTTTTGGAATCTAATTATTTCTTAGGAGAATCATTCTATGGTTAGCAATCATATCTTGAAATTTAGGATCTAGATGAGTATTTTAATTAATTTGGTCATTGTTTTGGTCATCTTCTTGATCATTATGAGTTGTTGAAAATTCATCAATCATTTCCAAAAACTTTTTAATTTGTTGATCATCTTCAAATACTTTCCAATGTTTGAAATTGTGAGGTATTGAAGGTATGTCTTTCATTTCAATTTCATATTTAATATTTTTCACTTGAGGAGGTCTAAAAGTACTAGCTGCTACAACTAAAGAACCATCTTGTTTATTTTCTTCTTTCGAAATTGCATGGACATTAAAAGTCATACATAAATTTGCAATTAAGTCCCAAGCATAATTTCTATAGGATGTCATCCTAGGATGTTTAGCTTGATAAAATTTCCTTATTTTTTTAACAATTAATTATCCATCCCCATAGACAATAAGATGTTCAATGTTAAGTTTCCTAGAAACTTATAAGCCTATCACTAAAGCTTCATATTCACAGACGTTGTTTGTGGAATTTGTTTCAAACTGTAATCTAAAATAAAATGGGAAAAATTTACCAGAAGGTGAGATTAGAAGAATACATGCTCCATCACCTTTTCAAGAGGAAGCTCCATCAAAATACATTTTCCACATTCCCTCTTCAAGATTATATTCATTGAAAAAAATATTTACATTTTTTATACAATTTTTTGGTTCATCATTTACACATAAAATAAACAATTGAAATCTTAATCTGTCGAGTAGACATGATAATTATTAGGGTGATTAGGATCACCAATAGTGTAAGCAAGTTTGGTTTCCCTATAAATTATTCTATTCTCTCCACAAAAAACTAGGATTGTGACATAATTCATATCAATTTGCAATGAACCTCCTAGTTTACTTGCCCATGATCTAGATAAAAGAATTCCATAGTTGACAGGAACCTTTACCACAACTATATCCATGAAAACATTTTTTACACATAGTTGGGATAAGTTAACTACTAGATATTTAATCATCCCTAAACATCAAAATTTTCTTTCTTCAAAGGAATACAACTCATGATATGGTCTTGTGATTTGTAATCCTAACTTCTTCATAACTATTTTTGGCATTAGGTTGTGAGAAGCTTCTGATTCTAGCATGCAATTGTGTAAAATATGTTCATGGACTAATAAAGAGATATAATATGGGGATATTGTTTCTCCTCTTTCCTCAATGTGACCACCAAACATCAGAGTAGGCCTTTCATCTTGCAATTTTAATGTGTTTGGTTGGGTTGTTGCAATAGAATAGTCAATCATTTTCATTATTTGTTTTCTATAAACTAGTTTTTTTGTAATTTCTAACAAAGGATAGGGATTCTGATCTTATTAAGCTCATTTTCCATATTAAAAGAACTATTTATTTTTTTTGTTTCTTTTGGTTTTATATCTTCTTTGTTTGTAACCCGTGGATCAGATTTTTGCTTGGGAGTTGTGATTTCTTTCCCTTTGTCTTTATTTTGTGTTTTTTCTGGTTGACCTTAATTATTCGTTTTGGTTGTATTTACATTGGTTCTTGGTCTAAGGTCATATTATCTATGTAATTAAACTTGTAATGAAGCTAATAAGGATCTATATTGATATGATCTTGAATCATAATGATTATTATTATCATCTTCATTGAAATATGAGTTAGATCTTAAATATTTTTCATAGTCATCTTGAGTCGCATAAAATTAATATGGATCACCTTCCATCATATTAATCTTTTCATCAATATCCTCAATTTGATATTATTCAAAGTTATCAACCAAATTTTCATTTTTACGGGTGCTTGTATTGGTTGATCTCCATTTCTCCTTTCTCTCTGCAAAACCTGTGGAGGGTTAAAAGGAATTGTAAATTGATTTTGATTTCTAATGTCAGGCCTTATTCTCTCTGTTTCTATCATATCCAGTTTATTTGATAGATATTTAATAATTATATACATTTCTTCAATTTTATCCTCTTGATTTTTGTGAGTACCATTGTACCAACTTATTCTTTTTGTTTTCTTCTCTTTCTTTCTCTTGATTCATTTCTAACTCTATCTTTTCTTGATGCAATCATGTTGGATTCAATTTATACTACATCATATTTCATACTAGTTAAGGTGGTGGATATCCTTTCTCTAAGAAATAAGGCAAAGTTGGGATCAAAAGAGCCATCAAAAGTAACTTTTGTTGCTAGTTGTGATGGTTTGACATTTGCACGGATTTTATTGTAAATTTTATTAAATATATTGATGAAATATGAGACAGATTCATTTTGTTTCTTTTTAAGATTCCCAAACTCACTCAAAAAAATATAAATTATCTTTCTTTTCACCCCATTTTCTAAGGAAATAAGATTCTAGTGCATCCCAAGAATTGATGGAATTAGGGAGAAATCCCTTAAACAATGTCCTCACTTCATCCTCAAATGTCTAAAAAAACCTCATCATGTATATATATTCATGTTCTAAACCTTGATTATCAATGAAATAATCAAATGATGCTAAGTGTTTGAGGGTTCTTGTCTCACTCTCCCCATTAAATCTAAGGAGTAGCTTCAGACAATTATCAGGGAAATCATGAATATTTGTTGGGAGATTCAAAAGAGAATATCTAGAAGCAACTTTATTGAAAAATCTTGATGGAGGAGGAATATGAGGTGGAGGATGTTGTTGTGGTAGTTGTTGTTGTGGTATTTCTGGAAAAGGAGCTTGAGGGATCTCTAAAATTTTCTTTTGTGGACTTATAAAGGAAAACCTCGGGGATGTAGACCAAATAGGGAAATTTTCAAGAGATTCCTTTGGGGAACATTTTGGATAATTATTGAGTGATTATTTATGAGAAATATGTGGAGAGTCTTTGGTGTAATAAATTTGAAAAACTACAGTAGAGTATTTAAGAGAAATTTCAATATAACTTTGAGGGAAATATTGGATGGATTTTTTTGTAGAGACCGTCAAGGGTGGTTTTGGGGAACTTGGAAGAGGTTCTTTGAGAGATGAAAGCATAGATGGGTAGGAAAGGTTTGAAGGGTTTATAGGATTTTTTATTCTAGATTCCTTTGGACCAATAAGATATTTTCCTTTTGATTTATGAATAGTGGAATATGAAGGTTTAGAGGTAGAGGATATGGTAGGAGGACTTGTCGGTGTACGTTTAATAATTTTATTTGACAATAAATTTTTAGGATTAGCTACTGGCATTTATTTCTTAGGATCTCGGTGAGCCCTAATTTTTTTCCTTCTTGATTCTAGGGGATTGAAAAAGTGGAGTCTCTAGGTGAAGGATTTTAGCCTTCGTATATCTTTGTTCATCTGCAATGAGTAGGTTTTATTCTCATCTTTACCAGGAAAAACAATGGTGCCAAGAGAATGTTGTAACCATTGAGATGTCTCTGTCTAGGAAGCTATGACAAGGAATCCATAAGAATTGATTGATTTTTTTTTAAGTGAATCTGTCCTAAAAGAGAGCATTTATGTTTCTAATTTAAGAATGTATATTTACTCCTTGAATTTTAAAGGATTAATATTAGAAGGAAAATCATTCTATGTTCCAAACAATTAACACTTTAGAAGATGAAAGAAGAATTTAGAGAAAACAAATTGAGATTAAAACAATGTATCTTCTAATAAATATTACTTAACTTTTATCAAGAAGAAATGATGTCTGATTATGTATCTTAAAATAGAATACAGTTTGAACAAAATGAAGACTTATTTTTAATTCAAAAAGGAAAAATAAAATGTAAGCACATGTCTTCTTTATACTTACATTATATTTGAAGAAATATGTAACTTATAATGAAATCTTTTGAGAGTTATGATGGTAGTTGTTGTACTAAGTCATCACATTCATGGAAGTAGATACATTTATTGGAAGTAGATACTAAATTCTCAAATTTGTTGGAAAAAACTTACACATTTCTTTTCAATGTTATGCATTCATTTTGATATTGTTGTATTAGATTCCTCTTTATGAAAATTCTTCCAGTTCACATCACCATTTATTTTTTTACGCAGACCCCCCTTCTCTCCCTCGGGGTTGCTCGACCTCTCGGTCAAGGATCATTAAATGTTCTCGAGTTGGATCAACTCCCTGGGACCTTATTGGTCTCAAAATTAAACAAACACAGGCCCTGTTATCACCCTCAGGGTTTTCACAGTCACAATCTGATTGGAAAAAAATTACACATTTCTTTTCAATGCTATGCATTCATTTTGAGATTATTGTATTAGATTCCTCTTTATGAAAATTCTTTCAGTTCACATCACTATTGTTTCTTAACGCAAACCCCCCTTCTCTCCCTCGGGGATACTCGACCTCCCGGTCAAGGATCATTAAATTTTCTCGAGCTGGATCAGCTCCCGGGGACCTTACTAGTCTCAAAATTGAACAAAAACAGGCCCTGTTATCACCCTCAGGGTTTTCACGGTCATAATCTGATCATCACCAATTTTTTCGTCGATCGATGGTTCACTGAAATTGTGGGCTGCCAATGTTCTCACCCTTTATTGGAGAGATATAACCTCGCAATCAGAAAATTGCTCGCTCAATATCCTTTTAAATCGTGGTCGTTGATCTCTTTTCATGTCGAGATCAATGGAGCTGGTAAATAGTAGGTTATGAACTAACACAATTGCTAATTTTTCCTTTGCTCCGTGCAATGACTCCTCATTATCGATTTTCCCGATCTTCGATCGATGGTCATCCATGGGTCCTATTCTCCTATCACATTGTCTCTAATATCACATTTCCAGATGCTAGCTCTTTCCTCACCTATGACCTTGGGCTATGAACCAGGGCTTAACCTCCTAGCCCTTTTTAACTTCGACACTTTCAACCAAGACCAGATCAATGACCCCTGACCTTCTTCATGATCAATGATCGAGATTCACTTTGGGACTCCCTGCTTCAGGAGTTCAATGCTTTCGACCTCTGATTGCCCCTAGGAGTATTTTGTACCTGAATATTTGGATCAGGTGCCACTATCGACCTTGAATCAACAAATCTAGTCCACTTTGGGACTTCATCCTTCGAAATTATCAAACTTTCCACGCTGTTTTCCTCCCGGAATTCTTTCACCAAGAGTTCACGATCTATCGACATGTGTTGTCCTTCATGATCAATGACTATGAGTGACTTATTCTCTTCAGGCTTCAAGAGTTTTAAACTCTCAGTACTTGTCTCCTCCCTAATTTATTTCACCCAAAGTACATGATCTGTTGACACATACTCCCCACATATCAACAACGACAAGTCTCTTCGACTATTCGGGCTTAGGGGTTTTCAATTCTCCACCTTCTCTTTCACCCAGAGCACTTCCACCCGAAGTACAGAATCTTCCGATGCATGTCCTTCTGCATATATGATGACCACGATCCACTTCGTCTCTTCTGGGTTCAGGAGTTTTAACTCTTGTAAACTCACTTTTCTCCCAGAGTATTTTCACTCGAAGTTGACAAATTTTTGCCATGTGCCCCTCTGGATCTGACGTTCCAGATCTTTTCCGCCCACATCGACTTCCTTTCAATGTGCTAGGCCTATGAACTTCTGGATCTCTCGCCATGTTTTCTCCGCAACGGATGGCTATGATCCACTTTGGCCTTCAGGACTTCGGGAGTTTGTCACACTCTGCACCAAAAATCCTCTGAAGTGAGCTTCCCTGAAGTCTCAGATCTTCCGAAATGTGCCTCCTCGCGACCTATGACCTGGATATACTTCGAAGATTTCTCTTTATCCTTGTCCACAAAACCTCCAAAGTGCTTTCACTTCAAAGTTGTGGATATTACACCACCTGTCCCTTTGGATGATGGATGGTCTCTGACCTATTTGGGACTTAGGCGAATTCGCTCTCCTTGCGTGTACGTAGAGCCTTAAAAATCATGCACTTTTTCCTAGCTCCAACGATCTAGAATGATCCTGCTCTCTCCTAGACGGATTTTAGTTGATGGCTCATGAAACCTTTGGAACTTCGCTTCCTTTAAAGATTTATCCCCGCTATCTCTCTTGAGATTTATCTCTCAGACCCTTTGACTCCTCAGAGGGTTACCTCTACGCTTAGTCAAGCTTCCAATCTGTGCACTCCTTGCAATAGATTCTTATGCAAGACTTAGCATCTTGCAAGCGACTGTGCACACCTTGCAACAGTCCCTTTCCCTTTGCACTCTTTGTAATGGAAGTTCCATGCTATCTCTTTCGATCTTCTAAGTCGAAACACACTTCGTCAATGCACTCCTTGCGGAGTATATGCACACCTTGAATAAAATCAATGAAGAGAAATGATTGAAACTTATTCAAATGCTTCACAGTCTCATAACTTAAATAACATAACTCATTCATTCATGAAAATTGAAAATAACAGGGAAAATGTAAACAATAGTGACACCATGCATTGAGTCAATATCCCTCTGTTATAATCATTCAAATGTAAAATGGATACATCATGAAAACAACTTAAATTTAGTAACAACTATATCCTACTCTGCAACTAACCTTATTCAGGTATACAATGCACATAATTATACAAGAGGTCCTCTCGGGTTTCCTCCAGCTACCTACCTGATCAAAATTAAATTCTACAACTACTTAAGTCCTATTACATAAACATATGTGAAAGACCATTTAAGGCGAGTCTTCATATCCACGCCAAAATAAAATAACAAAAGGACCATATGATCTCTTTTGGTTTTGATGAAATCGTTCAACCTCCTCCCATTAACTTATCCGATTCAACTTTTACTTAGAAGTTCTCTGAGATACGCCATCCTTCAAAATTTTAAATTTTACTCAAAAGGCATGCTAAGCGTTGAGCTGTCATCCCATGTAGCTTTGGTTGACAATGTTGTTGCATCATTTTTCTATCATTAATGTTGGACACACCGAACACACTTAGAGGGGGGGTGAATGAGTGTGGGGCTCTTTTTCAAAACTTTTCCCCTCACAAACTTCTTAGTTAGCAATCACCAATTACTCATTGCTTATTACTGTCATTCATAACCAGTCAAATGTAAATATACATTAGAAACAGAGAACAACAACTTATATAATCAATAAATCATCACCACAAGGAACACAAGGTGTATGTAAAATTTTATTTTTATTACGGACTACAATCCTTGGGTTATCAACAACAACTGAATAGAGTACAACTCTACAATATCACCATCTCTAAAATGCAAGACTCAAATTACATCCTCAAAACCAACTGAGATGAGTAAACAATCCTCAACAAATATCAATCTTTCAATAGGTACACGACCTGTCGGTAGTGCAACACACATATGTACGCACCCTACCATTAGTATATCTCACATATGTACGCAACCAATGTGTACTACAACCCGCGTATCATATCTAAGTTACTTAGGGTTTTGTCTTGAATATCAACTCAGATCCTCTGCAACCTTCAATCACATTCTCTTATGTCTTTCACTGTCCAATCTGACCCATAACCAATGAAAACACATCCAAGCTCTCCAACAAATTATTCATGGTTCTCAACCATATAATATGAATGCTACTCATCATGTATAAGCAATCGGTATACTAAATAAATCATATTATTACTGAATCGTAAGAATGTTTCTCACTCCATCAACCAACACAAATCACATCACAAAAACCATACCAAGATTTCCTTAAGAATTCACTACACAACAAGAAAGAGTATCCATCAAGACAACAATGTAACCATACCATAGTTTCTATGGAAGATCTGAGCCCATAGAATGTAGATATGGAACCTGCTTCATTCTTCAAGAGTCTATCATCAGCTCACACACAAGTCTTCATGACTTCATCCTGTCTCACTACAATCCGTGTATGCCTCAGAAACTAGGGTTTTTGAACTTCCAAGAATTTTGTCGTCGTGATCTCAGACTTTACCAAAACTCTTATGCGTCCATGAGATCCTCCAGATCTCTTCTCTCTCATAATATATCTTTAATGCATGCTCAAAATATGATTTCCACAAGAGACCCTTGCCTCTTATTTATACTTTCTAATTATCTCCCTTAGAAGCATCTTCTAGGTCACTTAACCCACTTCTAGGTCACTTAACCCATTTCTAGGTCACTTAACCCATTTTATGGTTAACCACTTTCCATATTTAGAAATTTCTCCATTACTGTATCATTTAAATATTCCTCCTTGACTTTGTCACTTCACTTTATCATTTAAATAATCTTCTTTGATTTTGTCACTTAACTTTATTATTTAAATAATCCTTCTTGATTTTGTCACCTCACTTTATTATTTAAATAATCCTTCTTCTTTGCAACCTCTTTGACTTCTTTGACCTTTTGGGGCTTCAAGCCTACATATGAGGGTCCTCTGACTTCGTAAGGCCATAACTCTCAAACCATGAGAAGTTATGTGACATTCCACATACCACTGAAAATGGTATTACAAGAACTATCCATCTAGGATATTTCAACTGACAAATTCACTGATCTTCATCTCGTTATTCCACATATAAGCATGGGTTCTCCAACCATACTTCTAGGATAAATCAACCATAAAGTGTTTTCCCATGAGAGATTTCAACATAAGGGGACCACTTTGGAATTCATCCATTTGTAAACCTTATAAACCATGATAAGACAATAATGATTCATATTTACATCAATCCAACAATGCATCTCATACCAATGAAACTACATCGATCCATCTTCATCAATGCATCATGTATCAATGACAACTCATTGATCCATCTTCATATATGCATCATATCAATGACATCATATAACTATGATTCCACTTGACATCAGTCCATTCACATCAAGGACAATACATACTTCATCAATATACTATGATAAGACATTGTTCATTTGACATCAAACCTTTGACCTTTGACATAATTAAATCATCCTTAGGAATCAATCAATTCCTTGAGATCAATCCTTTGACATCAATCAATCACTTGACATAAATACTTTGACATCAATTAAACCTTTGGCATCAATGACAACATGATCCAACAATTAACACCTTTGATTGACAATGATTGTCTAGAATTGGAATTTATGAGCTTTATCATTTGAGTGGAAACTCGAGGTTTTGTTCCTAATTCATGAAATGATTTCTGTAGGGACTTAAAATAAAAATTTGATATAAATCATTTCAATTGCACAAATAGATTAATCACCAGAACATATAAATTTAATTACACAAATAGATTAATCACCAGAACATATAAATTTATTGAGCTAAACATATTAGCTTACGGACAGCCTCATAATACATCATATTCCTTAAATTTCATAAAATAAATACATAAATTAACATACCTGGGTCTGATGCTAACCCTACATTTTTTGCTTGTCTTGTTGACCTTCCTGCTACTGCCTTGCCCAGCTTGAATCCACGGACCAATCTCTGCCCAAAACCGAGTATCCACCCTGCCAACTAGGACAACTACCTAGCTCCAGGATACCATATGGATATCCTGGCCCCCGTGCCCAAAACCCCCAGCAAACCGGTGCCCCCTGTACTAATCCTCCCGACCACAGAACTCAACTCTCCTCTTTGCAAATCCAAGAGAACTCCCAAAAATCAAATTTCCCGTCGAATGATGCCTCCTTCGTAAACCTCCTCCCTTCATATTGCCCCTTCACCGACTTCACCCTCCTTCATTACTTTCCTTATCCATTTATTAATTATCTTATCCTTTCGTAGTTAATGCCCCTTATCCAATTATTTAATGTACCCTATTCGTTTATTAATTCCCCTTATCCCTTCCATATACGTAACCTTTTTTAATTTAAACAATATAATTTATTAACCCCCTTTAATTCTTTACTTAATTAATTAATGAGTCAATTAATAATTAATTAATCCTTGACAGTCATGAACAAGTAATTAATAATAATTAATTATTTAATGTTATTTAATAAATAATTATTGTTTATCTAACTTTTAGGATAGTTAGATTATTAAATTAATTATAATTAATAATCCTATACATCTATTTAAGCAGTGTCGTTACATACACCCACCCTTCAGGAAACTTCGTCCCGAAGTTAAGGTATCTTATGGTACAAAGGAAAAGAAACATGGTTCACACATTCATAACAAGTAACCGACATTATCAGTAAGTAAGTCAAGAAAACTCATGCATACTNACCGTGTTGCTGGGGGTTTTGTCATCGTTTATTCAGTTTTGGGCAGTGTCATCACCTGAAATCATGCACTGGTCCACATATCATAGCAATGCATCCAAACCAATATAAATTCCACATACAATATTCATACCATAATGTTTCTCAGTTAGTGATCCTGATATCCACTTTCATCATCTTTATGCCTTGGCTATTTCATAGCCCATAAGCAGATTAGTCTGTAACACAAACTCATACACTTCTATGCATTATCATCATGTAATTACATACTATCATCATTTCAATTTGGTATCCCTGTACCAATAATTTAATATCAAAGTTTTCCAGTTAGAAATAGATATCATAATATCCCATAATTCAATTTTGACACCCATTCATAAGATTATCATTTACCAAAATAGATTGCATCATATCTAACATCATTCTAATAGTATTTTAAACATTCATAAAATTCACATTCTCGCAATATGTTGCATCATATACATCATCATCAATACCATTTAAACATTCATAAAATTTACATTCACATAATAGATTGCATTACATACATCATCATCAACAACATTTAATTATTCATAAAAGTTCATACATTTAAAGTTTAAGTGTATCACTTAATAGTTTCATCGTGACTAGAAAATAAAGCATATAGGCCTCAGGTAATCCTGGCTATCTAAGTCAAAAGGTGGTGTTACATACACCCAACCTTCGAGAAACATGTTCTCGAGGTGGTCAAAAAAGTGAGGGATAGTCTCGCCGTAGTGTCTCGATGTCTTCCCAAGTAGCAGATCCTGGACTATACTTGTCCCACTGGACCTTAACTTGGTCTACTAGACAGTTCCTGAGCTGTCAGACTCTACGGTCCAATATGTGTAATGGTTCTACCGTGAGGGTTCCCACGTCTGATACCCACAATTCCTTCCAATTTAGTTTATGTGATTCGTCAGCAACATAATGACGTAAAACAGATACATGAAATACATTATGAGTTTTATGCAAGTGGGGTGGCAGTACGAGACGATATGCAACGGGTACAATTTTCTCTTGGATCCTGAATGGTCCTATAAATCGAGGTGACAACTTTGTCCCCTTCCCGAACCGTATGGTACTCTTATTAGGCCTGATACGAATGAAAACCTGGTCTCCCACTTCATAACTTCGGTCGGTCCTGTGTGCA
>SNQJ01S0007760.1:88331-99181 GCA_010110895.2 Picea sitchensis | reverse complement strand
GTCCTATAAATCGAGGTGACAACTTTGTCCCCTTCCCGAACCGTATGGTACTCTTATTAGGCCTGATACGAATGAAAACCTGGTCTCCCACTTCATAACTTCGGTCGGTCCTGTGTGCATCCGCATAGCTTTTCTGCCTATCCAGTGCTTCCTTTAGTCTCTGCCTAATCTGAATCACCTGTTCCTCCATTTCTTGAATCAATTCTGGCCCAACTGTTACTCGGTCTTCTAGTCTATCCCAACTCAATCATGTTCTGCATGGCCTCCCATACAAAGCTTTGTAGGGTGGCATTCTGATGGAGCTATGATAACTGTTATTGTAGGAAAACTCTACCAAAGGTAGTTACTTCTCCCACTGGGTTTGATTATCCATTACATACATCCTAAGCATGTCTTCCATGACTTGATTTACTCTCTTAGTTTTCCCATCTGTTTCAGGATGATAAGTTGTGCTTAAGTTCAACTAAGTCCCCAACGCTGACTGTAAACTTGTCCAAAACCTAGAAGTGAATCTGGAGTCCCTATCTGAAATGATCTTTTTAGGTATCCCATGCAAATGGATGACCTCGCTTACAAACACACATGCCACATCAGTGACATCATAAGTGTCTCTGACCAGAATAAAAGGAGCACTCTTGGTTAACTTATCCACTATCACAAGAATGGCATTGTGTCTATGAGATGTGAGCGACAACCCCACAACAAATCCATAGAGATGACTTCCCACTTGGTCATAGGAACATCATGTGGTTGTAGGAGGTCTGCCAGGTGATGGTGGTCGGTTTTCACTTGTTGACATTCTAGTCACTTGGCGACGAAATGGACTACATCGTGCTTCATGCCTACCCAGAAGAAGAGCTTCCTCATATCTACGTACATCTTCTTCACACCTGGATGTACACAATAAAGTGATCTATGGGCTTCCTTCAGTATGATGCTTCAAATATCCCCATTCTCAAGGATGTACATCCTTCCTTGATATCTTAACAGTCTGTCTATTTCCAGACTATATCCTTCATAATTTGGATCTAACTGCCTCCTGCTCTAGAGGTTTGAAGTAACCTTTAAATACCAACGGTCTCGTTGGAGTTGTGTCAACACATGTTCCCTCAGATTGACCTTTAAGGTTACCAAGGAGAAGATACGTGGTCTCCTAGTCAAGGCATCTGTGACCACATTTTCCTTTCCCTTGATGTACGAAATACAAAAATCGTACTCACTCATAAACTCACTCCATCGCCTTTGCCTGGCATTCAGATTTATTTGAGTGAAGAGATGTTTTAAACTTTGATGGTCTGTTTTGAGCTCAAAGTTTCTCCCCATAAGATAGTGCCTCCAAATTTTCAGAGCTAACATTACATCTGCCAACTCTAAATCATGAGTCGCGTAGAAATCTTCGTGTTTCTTCAACTTCCTTGACGCATAGGCTATCACTCCTCCATCCTGCATTAGCATGGCCCCCAACCCTTGCTTCGAGGCATCTGTGCAGACCGTGAAGTCCTTTTCCATATCAGGCACTCGTAGAATTGGCGCACTGGTTAGTAACCTCTTAAGGTCAATGAATGCACTATCGCATTCTTCTGTCCATTCATACCTGACCCCCTTGTGTTGCAAGGTGGTGATGGGTTTTGCTATTTTTGAGAATCCTTCCACAAATCTCCGGTAATAACCTACTAGTCCCATGAAGCTTCTTACCTCATGGGCATTTTTTGGCACTGGCCACTCCATAATGGCCTTTACCTTTATCTAAAAACGGTCTAAGTACTTCTGGAATACGTCGTTCATGAGGCTCATGAATACTACTGGCGCATTGGTCAATCCGAAAGGTACTACAACAAACTTGTAATGTCCAAACCGAGTTCAAAAGGCAGTTTTTGGGATATCACCTTCCTTAATCCTTAACTGATGATACCCTGATCGCAAATCAATCTTTGAGAATACCGCTGCTCCTTTCATCTGATCGAAGAGGTCATCTATTTGCGACATTGGGTACCTATTTTTCACTGTAGCATGGTTCAAGTCCCTGTAATCTATACACAGTCGTAAGGATCCATCCTTCTTCTTTACAAAAATTACTGGTGCGCCCCAGGGTGAAACACTGGGCCTTATTAGCCCTAAGTCCAGTAACTCTTTCAACTGCATTTGCAATTCACAATGTTCCGGTGCTATCATCTGATTCAGAGTCTTGGAGATTGGTTCTGCACCAAGTTTTATCTCAATAGTAAAATCAAGCTCCCTCTCAGGAGGTAACCCTGGTAACTTGTTCGGAAAAACATCTTTAAATTCTGACAATACCGAGTACTGATCCAATGAGGGTCCCTTCCTTTCATTCACTGCTTCCACTACATAAAGTCGACACCCTTGCCTCAAGCATCTCTTAACCTTCATAGTTGATATAAAGCGTAACGACACTTTTCTCTGTACACCTTGGATCTCTACTAGTCTTCCTTCATCATCGACACAAAGCACCCTCTTTGCGAAACAATCTACCAAAGCTCGATGAGCTGCTAACCAATCCATTCCAATGATTAGGTCATATTCCCCAAGAGCAGTGACGTATACCTTCAACCTGGTAGTACACACCCCCAGGTCTACTATACAATTATTGACACTAGGTCCTACTGCTTGTTTTTCCCCGAAGCCATCTCGACTTGTTTAAATTCATCGTGTTTGTAGGCTACCAACCCACTCTTTTCTATTGTAGATGGTGAAATGAAACTATCTGTCGCACCAGAATCAAACAAAATCTTATCATTGATATGATTTAGCGCACCTGATGATTCCACCACCGTGGATTGATGTTCTGCCTGGCGATTATTAACCGTTGTGTAAATATGATGGCTACCACTTTCTCTTCCCATCGGGGCCTTTCCTTCTCTATGCACAATCCTGATTGTAACTCTGGGCAGTCACGCTGGTAACGACGTCCTCCACATCCCTAACAGGTAACATGGGATTGAACCTACGCACTGTTCTGCGACTGTCTTTGAAACGAGTTCCTTCCCCTGGAACCCTTGCCCTATAGCTATGCTAGCCTTGAGCCATACTCGCCAATTCCTATGCTTACTCTCCTAGAGCATATGTCGCCTCCTTCTCGCTTGTCCTAATGTAAGTCCTTTTAACTTTTCGCTTATAACTAAATATCCTCCGATGCTTGACTCGAGATCTTTTCCTTGGCGCATAGTGTTGGCGTTGTTGATTGCTGCATCAAGATTTAGCGTTGACTTGACTGGTGGAATGGAGTGGCGGGACTTGGCACTCGACTCGACGAATTGGGTGTACGGTCTCATGAACCTAACGCTTGGACAATCGGAGTTTATACTTGGGATACAAAGGTCAACGACGCCAAATAAGCCTTTACATTGATTTTCGGTGCATTCACTAATTGTGATTCAACTCAGTTAGCTAGCTCTGGATCAATAGGTTAGGTAATAAGCCAATTAGTCTTAATCTTTATATTGTATCTTCCTAATAATAATACCACTCTAATCCCTACAGTGTTACCATTAATCTAAATAAGTATAATAACTTATTTGTAAAGACTTATGAGGGCGCGTTGGCGTTAGTGCTCTTCTCAAGGTGCTTCGCTTGGTGGGTGGTCTTGGGTTCAAAATCCATGGACCCTCTAACCTTTAATTAACTTTAATTAAACTTACTAATTAAACTTTATTAAACTTAATAATTACACTTTAATTGGATCTTTGATTTGATCTATTTTTTTTGTAAATTTATCAAATGATATATATATATATATATATATATATATATATATATATATATAATATTTCAGAAATGATATTTACTTAGACTCGAGAGAAGTTTTTGACATAAAAAAATTTTAACCTTATTGTATCAAGGTTAAAATATTATATATATTTCAACTTAAAACAAATTAAAAAATATATATATAAAAGAAAATTTAATAAATAAATAAAATATAATATTTACAACTAAAATTAAAATTAAGCCAATTTAAAAAAGAAGACTTTGTATTGGCAACGTGGGGATTGCATGCCACCCACTTGCCCAAAGACTCATAAGTCGGCAACATGGGGCTTGCATGCAACCCACATGCCCTTCGCTCTCCTTATTTGGAATAAAAAAAATGACCATCTCTTTTAAACCCTAGACTCTTCCACTTCTCCCTCATTTTCTTTGGCTGTGCGAGGAGGCATGAGGGAGCATGGCTTCCATGGTTAACCCTCTCCTCCATACTACCTGCAACTCATCCATATTGCTTCAATTAAATTTGACCTACGAAATCTCATCTGTCTTTCTTCCTGACAGCTTCAATTAAATTTGACCTTCAAGGTCTGGAACTGGTATCAATGGCAGCTTGGATTTGAATTGGGTTCTGAAAACACAATCTTTTTAGGAAGGAAATATGTGTTTATGTTTTCATTTCGGTAATGGGCTTGTTGGTTCATTCTATGGAGAGAAGAAGAATAGAAAGAGAGATGGCGAGAACAAAGAAGACAACTCGTAAATCAACAGGTGGGAAGGCACCGAGTAAGCAGCTGGCAATGAAGGCAGCTCGAAAGTCTACTCTAGTGACAGGAGGAGTGAAGAAGCCTGATAGATTCAAGCTTGGCACCGTTTCACTCCGTGAGATCCAGAAGTACCAGAAGAGCACCGAGTTGTTGATCAGGAAGCTGCCATTCTAGCGCTTGGTGAGGGAGATCGCCCAGGACTTCAAGATAGATTTGAGGTTTCAGTCGTTAGCTGTATCTGCATTGCAAGAAGCGGTGGATGCATATCTGGTTGGGCCCTTTGAGGATACCAATCTATGCGCCATCCATGCCAAGAGGGTCACCATCATGCCCAAAGACATCCAGCTCGCTCGCCGCATCCATGGAGAGAGGGCATAAACGATCAGTACCAATGGCATGTTTTCACACCACCATATGTCTCTTTATCAAAAAMAATTTGCCCCTCACTTGGTTGCTTCCACCCTCGTTATTAAAATTTTGTTGTTTCRTTGAAACCCACTACTACAAATACAAGACGCAGAATTGATTGTTAGTGTTTTCGTGGGTGCTTTGATGAAAAGTCTTCTGAAAAGTGTATAGATGTAGTGTATTTTCAGAAATTTTCTAAATTTTCCGTTGAAAGTAATGCCATGCACTTCAAAAAGGTTTTTATTTTTATTTTTTATCTTCCATTTTCTAAAATGGAGATAGGTAGCAGGTTGGAATTTTGATAACAAACTTTATATTCACTCTGTTTATGTAGCCCCGAGAAGAAGAAAAAGGGGAAATATGATTTGTTAAATGTGTCTTCTGTTTTGGGGTTTTGTCTACTCAGTCCTGGAGTTTCTCACTGCTTCATATAGTCTGTTATTATTGGCACTAACATCATGTGAGAATGTTGTTTGTTATATTTTAGTAATAGTGTCCTCTTTCGGATATCTGCTATAACAGTGTTAGTCACTGTGTGCTCTGTTGTTTGCGTTTTCTTTTGGGACGGGAAGATTTTTCCAGTAAGTCCTTGAATATCTGGGTCATTGGAAAGAGCTCTTGGGCAGGCCCCTATAGGCTTCACAGGGCTCAATGGCCGCCATTCTAGTCTATAGTGCAGAGGACCGGAAAGCAGGTCATCACTGGAGAATTTTGAATGCTTGCAGAGCTTTCTGGACAAGCTCATGTGGCAAATTCTGACACATAGATGCTGTGTAGGGAAATACATCCTTTGTGGGTATGTTCAGTGCTTTTATATTAGGAAACCCAAATGCATTTTAGTATGTCTTGGAATTTAATTGAGAAGAACACGGTGCTATTTTTTTTTTTCTATTAGTGTTTGTTTATGGATCATAGTTTAGGAAATAGTCAATCATATAGCCCTACATAATGGATTCCTAATGCAGATTTTGTAGAAAACACAGTCCCGGCATTGAGGAAAAGAAGTATTAGAAATATAGTGTAGAGGGGGCCCTATAAGGGATTTCATTTTTGATCCATGGAATCATCTCTTATCACTTCCAAGAGCTTCAAATGGTTATATTGTAACTCTAAAATAGACCCACAAGTTTGCAGTGTAAGTATATTTGGCATGTCTTCCCTCGTTGTATTTTTTCTTCTGCTTCGTGTACATCGACATCAGGGCCATACCTACAGGCCTTAGGATTCGTAAAGAGGAAGGGAAACACAATATTTTTGCAGAAAATTCTTTTGCTGTGGAAGAGGTCTCTGGTATTACGAGCTTCTTAGATCTTCCCAGGCTTGAGTATTCACAGAGTTTTAATCAATGTGACTTGTATGCTGGATCATGGGTCTGGGATGAATCATATCCCCTTTACCAATCCCCCAATTGTCCTTTCATTGATCCCAGGTTTCGATGCCAGGAGAATGGGAGACCAGATAAATTTTACATGAAATGGTGGTGGCAACCTTTGGGCTGCAATCTTCCCAGGTTAGTAGATCTCTGCCCAAAATTTTCTGGTGAATGTTAGTATTAGTTTGGAGAAAGATATGGCCTATGTGTGATCTAGAATTTCAATTAGTTTGAACCTACATTTCAAGTTACAGTAAGAACATGGATGCCTAATAAGAATATAGTTACATTTGAGCCCTGAGCTTGTAACAACCCTAGTTTCTTTGTTGATACTTTGGTAAATTTGTTTTTACATTTTCAATTCGTATTGTTTATTTATGTTTAGATTTGTTTATATATAATCAAAATAATAGTACGTTTGGTTTGCAGGTTAGGTGGGACTGGAGCTAGAGCTTGGAGCTTTGTCCCTTAGGCCCAGATTTCAAACAAAAAGCTCTGATACCATGTGTAGGGACTTGAAATAAAAATTTGATATAAATCATTTCAATTGCACAAATAGATTAATCACTAGAACATATAAATTTAATTGCACAAATAGATTAATCACCAGAACATATAAATTTATTGAGCTAAACATATTAGCTGACGGACAACCTCATAATACATCATATTTCTTAAATTTCATAAAACACATACATAAATTAACATACCTAGGTCTGATGCTAACCCTTCGTTTTCTGCTTGTCTTGTTGACCTTCCTGCTGCTGCCTTGCCCAGCTTGAATCCATGGACCAATCTCTGCCCAAAACCGAGTATCCACCCTGCCAACTAGGACAACTACCTAGCTCCAGGATACCATCTAACTATCCTAAAAGTTAGCTAAACAATAATTATTTCTTAAATAACATTAACTAATTAATTATTATTAATTACTTGTTCATGACTGTCAAGGATTAATTAATTATTAATTGACTCATTAATTAATTAAGTAAATAATTAAAGGGGGTTAATAAATTATATTGTTTAAATTAAAAAAGGTTACGTATACGGAAGGGACAAGGGGAATTAATAAATGGATAGGGTACATTAAATAATTGGATAAGGGGCATTAACAATGAAAGGATAAGATAATTAATAAATGGATAAGGAAAGTAATGAAGGAGGGGGAATTCGGTGAAGGGGCAATATGAAGGGAGGAGGTTTACGAAGGAGGGATCATTTGACAAGAAATTTGAATTTTGGGGGCTCTCTTGGATTTGCAGAGAGGAGAGTTGAGTTCTTTGGTCGGGAGGATTAGAACAGGGGGCACCGGTTTGCTGGGGGTTTTGGGCACGGGGTCCAGGATATCCATATGGTATCCTGGAGCTAGGTAGTTGTCCTAGTTGGTAGGGTGGATACTCGGTTTTGGGCAGATATTGGTCCATGGATTCAAGCTGGGCAAGGCAGCAACATGAAGGTCAACAAGACAAGAAGAAAACGAAGGGTTAGCATTAGACCCAGGTATGTTAATTTATATATTTGTTTTATGAAATTTAAGGAATATGATGTATTATGAGGCTGTCCGTAAGCTAATATGTTTAGCTCAATAAATTTATATGTTCTGGTGATTAATCTATTTGTGCAATTAAATTTGTATGTTCTGGTGATTAATCTATTTGTGCAATTGAAATGATTTATATCAAATTTTTATTTCAAGTCCCTACAATTTCTGGATTACATCATCTGTTTCATCTATAAAAAACATTTCATGATCTATTATTTTGAAATAATCCCAAAATTTGGCTACTTCACTAATGATTTCATCCTAGATAACATGTTTGGATACTACCAAATATGGTTTACTTGATAATTTAGTCTTCATCTGTTCCATATCAGTTAACATCTTAGCGTTCAATTTCTGATATTCTACAATAATTTTGTCTTTATCTTTGATTTCTTCTTTTTTCTTTTATATTGTTTCATTTAAGATTTCAATTTCAAAACCTTTCATGTTCATACCTCCTAATGCCCTTGATAGTCCAACTGTTGGATCTCATGTCTTTGTTGCTTGAATAGAAGAAGATCCTCCTTTTAAACTTTCGATCTGCTTTTCATAAATTTCCATATATTCTCCCATATCGACCATATTATTCACAAGTTGATATTTTTCTTCCTATAATGCATGTATTTCTCGGGTCTGTAGATGGTTAATTCCATGGATATTAATCTTTTTCTTCAAAACTTGGATTTATTTTTCCTTTGTTTTTATCGGTGTTTGAATGAATACCTCACCTTTTGAATTAGCTCTGTTTTCTATTATCTATTGTTCTAGCTCATCCACTCTTATCTATTTGGTCATGGTCATTAAATTTTCATTCTTTAACTTAGTCCTAATATTATAATTGATAACTTGCAGTTTCTTGATTTGAAGATTATCTATCATGGAATCTATGTTTATCATTTTTGCATTTTTTCTTTGCAAGTGAAATTTATCCAAAGGATGAAAAACATTTAGATCAATGGAGATGTTTATTAATTTTTTCTATTCCTTTGGTTCCATGATTGATATATTCGACCTCCCTTTCTCATAGTCTACAATGCACACCATTCTCATGTTATATGCATCATGGTCATAAAATTTAGGAATCATACTCTTCTTCATGCTTGCACATGCCTTTCTAATTTCCATGAACTGTTGAATTAGTTCTAATTTCCTTGATTGATCAATAGTCCCTGATTATGTTTCACTTTGAATTCCCACACTTTTGATCTTTTCTGAAGATGTTACCTCTACAGTCACATCAAGGCCCTTTTTCTTTGGCATTATTTCTTCAGGCAATTATGGATATCCTTCTTCTTCAAGTACTTCTAATTTCTTATTTTTGGTTGATCCTTCTTCCCCTATCTATGAATTATTTGAGGTAGACTCTCAATTTTTATTTTTATATGTCTTCTCAAACTGTTGTGGTGTTTGTGTGATTGGAGACTTTGTTGAATGATCAAATGATTTACCATGGATCTGTAGAATGTTATACATACATTTCCAATTGTCTTTATTTTCCAATAACTTAGGTTGCTCTTTTTTATAATGTTGATAAGAATTCTTCCCATGTGATATTATTTTTGATGAAATTATGCCATGAGGGTCATAATTCCATGGTTCTCCTTGTTGTAATCCTAGAGTTGAAATAATTTTCATTTTGATGTGCAATTTTTATCTGTTATTGACAATAAAAGGAAATACTATTGGAATATCGGTTTTCATTGATGTCAAGTACAATAAACAAAGCACAATTCAAAAATCTAAAAAGGGAGGAGAACTGCAAAGGAATCTATATCAAGATCAAAATTACCATAGAACCAGTGAAAGTTTTTGTTCATAAACAATGAGGATATCCTCATTACAGTTGGTATTATTACATTTGTTAGATCCATATCAGGAGCAAGATCAACCGTTAGATCGAGGTAGAGCTAGAAGTTGAGACAGATAAGTCCCAAACGTCATATTGGGAGAGATGAAAAACATCATATCTAGATTTCAGATATAACCAGAGCAATCATATCAAACAGATCGATCATCAACCATTGATGAAATCCAATCAGGAGATATAAATTTTTAGGACTGCGAAACATTTTCACTTCGATGATTATTGGAGACAAGGAAGAGGCATGAAATCACAAAGTCGCAAAATCCCCTAAATATAACCAATCGTTAGATCAAGGAAGAACTTCGGGTGAATTCTCGACCATCTAATCGAGTATAGTGGAAGGATAGGGTAAGACAAAAATTCCGAGAGTCCCAGAGTGTTGAAGCCCCAAAATCCTGCCAATTGTTTGAGCAAGGAGGAAATTTGGGTAAATTATTCACCGTCTGATCGAATACAGTAGAAGGACAGGGTAAGACATAAATTATCAAAATAACGGTGTGCCGAAACCCCTAAATCCCACCAATCATTAGATCCGGGGAATAATTCAGGAGTAATGTGAGTTGTTAGATCAAGTAGTGGAAGGATGGAGTAAGCACTGCAGAGGTATACTCCGGGGGGGTTGAACAGATTTAGAGTTATAATATGCTAGAGTCTCGGAGTACTGAAGTCCCAAAATAAATAAATATTTTCCATCTCAACACTTGATTAAGTCACAGTCGTTGGACTAAGCCACTGAAAGGATAGCATAAGGTGGATTAGTCAACTGACAGTAAGAAATGTTAGAAAAACAGGACCGCGGAGCAATAAAATAAAAAAAATGCAGAAACAAAACACAGAAGACACACAATACAAGAGAGACACATATTTACGTGGTTCACCGAGTGTGGTCTACGTCCACCAGAGAAATTTCCAGGTCCTTCCTTTATTATTATCCAGCAAATGAAGGGATACAACCTATAGTAAAACCCGCTATAACGTCCTCTTCTTTCTCTCACAATCTCCTCTCTCAGAATACAATATTCATCATCAATCATAGCCACAATGCATTTCCCTCATAAAAGAGGGTTGCCTTCTAGGGAAAAAAACCTTAACATAATCTCTACTGTTAGATCTGCGACCTTATAATGAATGGTCCAGATTTACAATGAAATTACAATATACTTTTACAAGGAA
>SNQJ01S0007760.1:60059-83459 GCA_010110895.2 Picea sitchensis | reverse complement strand
AAGAGCCAATGTGTAAGGAACTGAGAGATTAAGCGTCATTTTTATCATGTGGTCACAACATTGGGTTACATGGAATAAGAACATGAAGAACATGTGCTTAAGAGGATAAGAACTAAGAAAATATATCTCAGTCATAGCTATCAATCATGTGTATCTATGACTAAATATCTACTACTAAAGTGGATGCTTCATTTGGCAAGTTTAGAAGGCAGTCGCAGTAATAAATATGAGCAAGTTGTCCTCAAAGAACTTACCATACCATCCACCTCACACATTTTCTTGGGACACTGCACATGAGACATCTAATTGGACATGTTCTTTACAAAACCCATGTCATATAATTTTATGTTGGAAGATTGGATGTTGTCATTGATGTCAACACTAGTCATTGGTTTTGGACCACAAGATTGATGAAGGCATTTGGACATGAAGTAAAATGCACATGCAGATACAAAACCCATGGATGGATAGTATACATCATGTTTTTTCTAGTGGTATGTGGCATGCCATGTGGATCCTCATGGTTGAGGATAAATGAATTTTTGAATATGACAAAGTGAATTGAAGAAGGAAGTACAGGTAGGCCCTGAAGATAATTAAAGAAAATATTTAAAAAATAAGAAAGTGTCAAAACGACCCTAATGTTAAAATGAAGTGACATAAATGGTATAAATACATATCATTATACATTCATTTTACACACAAGTCAAATTTCATAGAAAATCAGAAGTAAAGAAGGCCAGATTTCAAGGGAGGATGAAGTCTTTTGGTGATGTGTTCAAAGGTATGTTATTTACAGGTCATCTTACCATTTTCGCTATAATTTTTTTTCTAGAATGATTCAATTGGTGAAATTGCTATGGTATTGAGGATACATATGAAGGTACCTGTGGTAAACAATTATGCTCTTTTTTTTTCTATAATGTTGGATATACACTCTGTGGAAGATAGGGTTTTTGAACAGTCCTAAAGCTAATCAATAAAAAGGTGTTTTGGGTAAAACAGTTATAACTTATTCATAGAGAATCCCAATGACGTGAGAGCAATTTCATTGGAAATATTACGGACTGTATTTTCATTTGTGAGAGTTTCCGAATCTGATGTTAAATATTAAGCGTCGAAAATTATGTACAGGTTCTCTCTCCTAAATAAACCAAAATTGAACAAGGTCTACCATTCTCTCTATAAATTATTTATGGGGAGGATTTAAGGAGTGAAACTTGGAGAATTTTCAGAGAATACATTGAGTAATATTATCTATAGGATCAGAGTATTCCAAGAATTGAATAATTGCAGAAATTGAAGAAGTCTCAAGAAGCATTATTAGGTTTTAAGTGATGGTTGGTTGATGATGATGATTTAATGTAAAGTTTTATTATCTCTCATATAATCTTGGGTGGAAGGAAGGGGCAAGGATGGAGAGGTAAACCCTCTCTTGATATTGGATGATTGTATCTTCCACTTGGATTTTTATCCCTCCCTTTATATTTGGAAGTTGTAGCTACCTTTGGAAGTCATTACTTCCCTTGAACAATAACTATTGATTATTTCTCATATATTGTGCATGGTGTATTGTGGTGTATTGGTGTAACTCTTGTACTATTGCTCATTGCTCATTGGATATAATTGAATGGTTTAAGTATAAGTTGAAAAGGTTTTTAAATTGTACTTGATACTGATTCACCCCCCCTTTTAGTATCAACATTTTAAAAGTCGTTTTCATCGCTCAGGAATCTTCATGTGAAAAACACAATCTAATTTGGTGTTAAAAAATAAAAAATAAAAATTTATCATTTGTGTTAATTAAATGAAGAGGTCCAATTTTTCATTATTTAAAAGACACAATGGTTCAATTTCATACCTACTGGAATACTATATAACCAAAAAGGTATGGTGACAGAAAAGTGTCTCTCATGTCTACATATAAAGATCAAAAGTATGTGCAGATTCCAAGGAATAAAGATGAAGATACTTATGGAGTGAGGGTGGAAGGGAGGAGGAAGTAACGATTATTATCCTTTTGTAATTAAATTTTAAAACATGGGGTTGGTGCTTCCTAGAGTTGGTGTCGTAAAACAAGAGAGTTGGTGATTCCTAGGGTTGGAGCCCAAAAACCAGGGAATTGGTGCTTCCTAGGGTTGGTTCCCTAAAGAAACGAAGTTGGTACTTCCTGGGGTTGGTTCCCTAAAACAAGGGGATTGTTGTCTCCTAGAGTTGGTTCTCTAAATCAATATTTATATAAAACTTGTAATATATAATTTAATTTTATACTTATTAATGTTATTTATTGAAGTTCATTGTTGATCAATAAAGTTAATAAATAATTATTTAAAAATTGATAAAATTTCTTAATAGTGATTCACCCCCCCTCTTAGTATTAAAATACATTCCAACAATTGGTATCAGAGTATGTTCCTTAAGCACAGTCTAATAACTGGAAGGTAGATTTTGCATAATCCAATGGATCAACAAGAGGGAATGTCTTCCACCAGAGCACCTTTATTCAAAGGGAATGATTATGCACTTTGGAGTGTGACGATGAAATATTATATAATTTCCATGGGTTTTTATATATGGAAATCCATAGAATATGGGTACACTTCACCTGCTACTCCTCTCATAGACATATTTGGAAACAATTTTTGTAGTGACAATGCAAGAGAAGTCAATTCCATCCATGGAGGATTAGAAAATCATATATTTGTGAAAGTAATGCATTGTATGTAAAAAAAAAAAATACGGGAAAAAACAAATGTCATATATGAAGGAGATAGAAAGGTCAAAAGGCCAAACTACAAACTTACATAACACAATTTGAAAACATGAAAATGAAAGAAGAAGAGAACATAGCATAATATCCTCAGAGAGTAGATGAAGTGGTCAATTCAATCAGAGCATTAGGAGAATAACTCAAATATCAACCCATTTTCCAAATTATCTTGATATCATCACCCATGAGATATGATGCCAAGATTTATACTCTTGAAGATAGACCATATCAAGATAATCTCACAATGGATGAACTACATGGGATCGTCACAACGTATGAGATGAGAACATGGAAATATAGACCAACAAAAGGATAAACAACCTCCAAACCATAAAAAAAAAAAAAAAACATGAGAATGTGTCTAATGAAGATTAGTCAAATATATCTGATGAAGAAATAGATAACTTCATGAAGAAACTCAAGAAAGGAACTGGTAGATACGAAGGAAATTTACCTCAAATATGCTTCAACTATGGAATGATTGGACATTTTTCTTCCAAATGCCCCTATCCAAAAAAACAAGAATGTGATGATGGAAAAAATTTAAAATAACAAAAGAAAAGCCAAACCAAAGAAAAACAAAGGTCTACAAAAATAACAAGACATTTTACACTGAAGATAACAACAACTCATCCGAAGGAAGTGAAGAGGAAGAAGAATCTAAGCATATATTTATCGGCATAAAAACACAAGGTAATCAAATTAAAAATACCTTTGATATTGAATAAGAAATCTCTGAGGTTGAAGGAAAAGTAGACCTTGAAGAAGAGTTTATTATTTCACTTGATGAACATAGAAAGTATAAAAAGAAGAACAAGTTATTAATAGGACAACTACTAGAATTTTAACAGGCAGAACATACACGAGAAAATGAAATTTAAAAAATTATAAAAGAATCAGAGAAAACCATCATTGACTTGAAAAATCATCTTCAAGAATTCAAAAGAAATAAACAAATCTTGAATTAACAATTCAAGGAAAAAAACAAGTATGTTAAAAACTAGAGGATGAAATTAGTCAGCTGAAAGGAGAACTAGAAAGAGGAAATCACTAGTCAAAGTTTCAGAACAGTTCAAAGATTTTGAATGGTATTCTTAATAGCCAAATATCACCAAATGATAAAAAATGATTGGGATATGATCAAAATTCAACCTCTTCTACACAGAAAATGGATAAAAATTCAATCAGCTATGAAGATGCTCTTAGAAATCCCTCAAAAAGAGAAGATAACAAGATGAATATGGAATCATTAAAGATTGTTTTAAATAAACAAACACCTCCTCCAAAAGGAAAAGGAAATATAATGATCAGAAAAATGGCATAAAAAGAAAAAATAAATAGAGTAATCAGAAGAAATCCTAATAGATATCAACATATCTTTCTTGGATGTTGTTATTTATGCAACAACTTTGGACACAAAGCAGTACATTGTAAAGCATAAAAGAATAAATAACAAAATGTGCTTCTAGTAGAAAACTTAAAACCTAATATACTCAATGTAATCCAAGCATGTGATCAGGGACATGTACTCATTTTTTACTCCCAAAAATGTGAAATAAGAGAAGAACGATCAATAAAATTAGTTTTTATTGCACCAAGAACCTAAAGTAATGTGTATATATTAGATATTGAGGAATAAGAATAATTCCATATCAGTCAAGTAGATGAAATTTAGCTATGGAAAAGGAAGATGGGACACTTGATCTTTGATAACCTAATCAAAGCTAGTAAAAAGGGAGTTGTAAAAGAAATGAAAAAAGTCATCAATCCCTCAGGGCCTATTTGCAAACATTGTCACTTAGGGAAGCAGACAAGAGTCAAATTCAAGACAAAAGAGAATTATACATCCAAACTCTTGGATATTGTGCACATTGATCACTGCGGGCCCTCTAGGACTAGATTCATACAAGGGGAACACTACCTCATGTTGATCATTGATTACTACACAAGGATGAACTAGGTATATTTTCTCAAAGAAAAATCTGAGGCATTTGAAAAGCTTAAAGCATTCAATACTTATGTAGATAATGAAACATATCCAAAAATCAAATGTTTAAGATCATATAATGGAGGGGAATTTAGATCTAAAGAATTCAATAAGTTTTGTGAAGATCATGGAATCAAGAGACAATTCTAACCTCCAAGAACTCCTCAACATAATGGAGTTGTTGAGAGGAAGAAAATAATTGTTCAAGAGGTTGCAAGAACTATGTTTAATGAATCCAAGCTTCCACACAAATTTTGGAGGGATGTAATATATACAAAATTCCACATAATTAACCGATCACAACTTATAGCTAACCATTAGAAAACACCTTATGAATTTTGGTTTGTAAGAACAACATCTGTGAAACATTTTAGAGTCTTGGGAAGTAAGTGTTACATAAAGAGGGATGAATATAATCTAGGGAAATTTGAATCTAGATCAGATGAAGGTATATTTCTGAGATACTCACCTAACAAAAATTCATACAAGTGCTATAATCTAAGATTGCACAAAATAGTGGAAAGTGAAAATGTAAAAATAAATGATATAAAATTGAGACAAAATAAATCTCAAGATGAAAAAGAAATTGATGGATGGAGAAGAAATAGTGATGATGAAGAAGACGGTGAATCAAAATATGGAGAAGATATTGAAGAACTACAAGAGAATGAACCACAATCCGATGAAGAGAAGGATGACTAAGAAAAACCCTTACCAAAAGCACCATAAAAAATAGTTCAAAATAATCACCCTGAAAATCAAATTATAAGGGATAAAGAAGCAGGAGTAGAAAAAAGAAGGAAACTTAGATTTTATTCTGAGCATGAAATTATTTTAGTACTAGAACGTAAAAAAATTGTAGAAGATAGAAAGAGTGAATACTGGATAAAATAAATGAATGAGGAACTTGAATAAATTGAGAAAAATCATACATGGGAACTTGTCCCTAGACCAAAAGAGAAGAATGTGGTAGGAACCAAGTGGATATTAAAAAACAAAATCAATGAAAATGGACAAGTCATAAAGAAAAAATACAAATTAGTATGCAAAGGATATGCCCAAGTGGAAGGTATTGACTTTGAAGGGACTTTTTTCATAGTAGCAATACTAGAGGCCATTATAATGTTCTTAGAATTTGCATGCTTCAGAAACTTCAAAATTTATCAAATGGATGTTAAGTCAACTTTCCTGAATGGAACATTAGAAGAAGTATATATTTAGCAACCAAAATTATTCATATTAAAAAATATTAGGACTATGTGTGCACGCTAAAGAAGGCTCTGTATGGTCTTAAACAAGCCCCTAGATAATGGTTCTCAAGACTTGATCTGTATCTGCAAAAACAAGGATATAAGAGAGGGACTGCTGACAAAAACCTATATATAAAAATTGAGGTTCAATATATGATTGTTGTGGTGGTATATGTATATTACATCATATTTGGAAGTAATCTTACTATACTAAGAAAATTGTTTTCTACATAAATGCAAAAAGAGTTTGAGATGTTTATGCTAGGATAAGTGACTTTCTTCCTAGGTTTACAAGTCACTCAAACAGATAAAGGAATATTCATTTCCTAAACTAAATATACGAAATATATGTTAAAGAAATTCCAAATGGAAGATAGTAAACCCATGTGCATTCCCATGGTCACAGGATGCAAACTAAGCCTAGATGATGATTCACTAAGAGTAGACCAAACCATGTACAGATCAATGGTTGGTAGCCTATTATATGCAACAACAAAAAGACCAGATATATTGTAGGCTATAGGAGTAGTAGGCATATTTCAACTTGAACCTAAATAATCTCACATGAAGGAAGTAAAAAGGATATTTATATATCTTAAAGGAACCCTGGAGATTGGTTTATGGTGTCAAAAAATAGAAGATTTTACATTGACTGCATATACTGATGCATATTTGGATGGTAGTGTAGATGAAAATAAAAGTACTAGTGTAGGATCATTCTACCTTGGAAAATTTATGGTATCATGGTTAAGTAAAAATAAGAAATCTATATCACTATCTCTAGCAGAAGCAGAGTACATTGTTGTTGCATCTTGTTGCACTCAAGTAATCTAGATGAAACAAACCCTAGAAGATGTGCAAGTGAAATATGACCATACAATCACTTTAACTACGACAACACTAGTGCCATAAATATCTCTAAGAATATTGTTATGCATTCTAAAACCAAACATATCCCAACTAAATACCATTTTCTGAGAGATCAGGTTTCTCAAAAGGTATTCAAAGTGGAATATTTTGATACTAAATAGAAAATTGTAGACACATTCACAAAACCTATACCCAGAAGTACCTTTGAAAATATTATAAATAAATTGGGAGTAATTCCCAGACCTCATTAAAACCTACAAAATCAGAAAAAAAAAAAAGGAGCACATGGACAGGGGGAGCATCACCTTAGGGGAAGAGAAGAAAGATCCCTTATGTCGTTGTTGTCAAAGGGGGTTGATTAACACTAAAAACCAATTAAAATAAGGGGTTGTTATAGTGTATCCATCAATTCCAAAAAGAGAGATTTTTGGAAGATCGGTTTTCATTGATGTCAACTACAACAAACATATCAAAAGGGAGGAGAACTAGAAAGGAAGCTCTATTGGGATTGAAATTCCCACAAAACCAATGAAAGTTTTCATTCGTAAAAAGTGAAGAGATCCTCATTACAGTTGCGATTATTATAGTTGTTAGATCCATATTGGGAGCAAGCTCAACTGTTAGATAAAGGTAGAGCTAGAAGCTGAGAGAGATAAGTCCCAATCGTCATATCGAGAGAGATTAAAACCGTTGGATCTATATTTTAGGTATAACCAGAGCCGTTATATAAAATTTATTGATCGTCAACTATTAATCAAATCCATGAAGGAGATATAAATCTTTAGGAATCCCGGACTTCGCCACTTTAGTGACTATTGGAGACAAGAAAGAGGCATGAAATCATGAAGTCGCGAAAGCCCAAAAATCCTGCCAACCGTAGGATCACAGAAGAAATTCGGATGAATTCTTGACCTTCCAATCGAATATAGTGGGAGGACAGGGTAAGCCACAAATTCTCAAAGTGTCGAAACCCCAAAATATTTCCAATCATTAGATCAAGGTAGAAATTTGGGTGAATTCTCTATCGTTCGATCAAGTATAGTGGAAGGATAGGGTAAGCCACAAATTCCAAAAGTCACAGAGTTTTGAAGCCCCAAAATCCCACCATATGTTAGATCCAGGGAAGAATTTGGGAGTAATGTGAGTCGTTAGATCAAGCAGTGGAAGGATGGCATAAGAAATTCATAGGTATAACTCTTGGGGAATTGAATGAATTTAGAGTTATAATATCCTAGAGTCTCAGAGTACTGAAGTCCCAAAATAAATAAATACCATCCATCTCAACACTTTATTAATTCATAATCATTGGATCAAGCCAATGGAAGGATAGAGTAAGGGGGAGATGTCAACTGAAAGTAAGCAGTCAACATTACTTTATGACAACTTTGGTAGGTCAAACTCTAGGAGAGTTGAAATATTTTAGAGGAATAATAGCCCGAAGGTTGAAGTCCAGAGGACTTGGTTCCATCCTTCAGTCACAGGTTATGATCACATGGGAAATGAAGAGCCAACATGTAAGGAACTCGAAGATTAATTGTCATTTTTATAATGTGGTCATAATGTTGGGTTACATGGATTAAGCACATGAAGAATAGTTTCTTAAGAGGATAAGAACCAAGGACATAGGTCTCGGTCCTAGCTATCGATTATGTAGATTTGTGACCAAATATCCAGTGCTGAAGTGTATGATTCATTTTGCAAGTTTAGAAGGTGGTCGCAACAATAAATCTGAGCAAGTTTCCTTCAAAGAACTTCCCATACTGTCAACCTCACACATTTCATGGGGAAAACAATATTACCAAATTAATGAGAACTATGACCTCAAAACGATAACTCTATCCCTTAAAACCCATATTTTTGCATAAAAAACCACAAAATTAACCCTCAAATCAAAAAGTGGTGCTACCGATAGCAACCTTTTTTTTAGGTTAGGATTACAACTTTTTTTCAAGCATGGTATAAAACATGCATGTAGTTGCTTAGGAAAACTTTAAAATCAACACCTAAATCAAAGAATGGTGCTACTGACAGAAAACACATTTTTTTCTACACGTTAAAATTATACCTCATTTGAAACCTTATCCTAGTGCGGAAAGTGCCATTGCAACCAAAACTTAAAAATTAACACATTTTTGAAAGTGGTGTAAAACATTATCATTGCTATAAACCAAATCGTAAAATAAACCATTAAATATTTACTTTTTTAAGGTTAGTTTATCACTCCAACCAAAATATAATACATAATGGCATGACAATATCACCATTTCAGATGTCAACATTCAACATAACTTCAAAATATTTTTATATTTTAAATAAAAAAGTCTATACAAATTAAATTTAATGAAACATAAATTATTTCGCTACATTGTCCATATTCAAAACAAAAGAGCTAAGAAATTTTGTTATATATTCTCCATAATAAAAACATACAATTCATAAAACATAGAAATGATGTATAACTTCATGTAAGATCATATTTAACTGAGAACACTCATTTCTGGTTGCCATACAAACATCATATTGATAAAAATATACATGAAATGTTTCATACACTTAATCAAATTCATCCATCGATTTTGACACAGCATCAAAATCTACATTGTCTTCAGATGAATGACTGGATGAAGATGTAGATGATCCATATTTTTCTCTATTATCAATGAGTGTACAATCTGAGTCAGCATGTATGCCCAACATTGCATATGTCAAAATCCTCTTTGATCTATGACTAGGTTCAACAAAATCCCATCTTGCACTTATTTCTTGTGGCAACAACCTCTTGATAATGTCTATGGTCATGGAGCGAAGAGTTCCTCTCTTTGTCAAATTGAAGTTATAGACAAGTATGTTAACATCCTCTAATTTTAAGAGGTCGGTGTGATGATGAGTTATATTCAGACACTTTATTTTTCTCTTTCTATTGTTTTGTTTCTCAACCACCATCTCTTGATTTTACACACCATTGAATGGGTGTTTACTTGTTGCATACCAATGCACTTCATCTGCTATAACATCTTCATTTTCTTTATTGATTCTTATAACCTTTGCAATCTAGAATGTATAACCATGTGGATCTTCAGTCGTTAAGACTACAATCATGCAACCCTCCTTAATATATTGTGTTGAACCCGTGTAAAGATCTTCCACGGCTTCACGTTCTGCACATGATCTTCTAGAACCAATTTACATTTATCTTTCCTCTACCTGTGAAAACTAAATAACATCTTGAGATTCATGTTGTTCAACAATATTTCTTTCTTCATATTCATTTGACCTATTTTGTGGCCAAATAAATCAAGTCTTCAAAAATGTATCTTCATTTGTTGAGTTTGAAATTATGTCACTTTAATCATTGAAAAAAGACTCCCGCCAAACAGAATCAACAACATCAAGTTACTCGTATGTATCTTTAATGTAATTTTTTATTTCCTCCAAGCATTCAAAATAATCTACATCTCTATTATACCTTCATGCATTATGGATTTCAACAACTTATTGTAATAAAATTAACTTTAATGAAAATATTGGACGATTTGGAATGAAATTAAAAAATTCCAAACCTGATGAAGGCCCCCATTCTACAATAGTTGAATATTTATTTCCCCATATAAGTGTTTTCCCATCAACTTTTTTCAAGAAAAATTGATGTTGGAAGCTAATGTCATTAAGTTTATTAATACATTTTTTTACCATGTGATCCATGGATAAATCTTCGCATGTCAACAATTTATTCTAATATGTGAAAAATAGGCTTTGGAATGTATGATTTCTTAATGCATTCAATTAATGATGGTAGGATTCCAACAATTTTCCTCTTCAATGTTACTGAAAAATGACTGAAAATTTGACCAATATGATCACGTGTTTGTCCAAAAATAATGAAACCAACTTTAACCTTTACAAAGATTCCCAATTCAACAAGCAAGCTGAGATATCCAAACACAATTTGATTTTTGTTTTGACAACTAGTGTTGTCCAATTGCAGATATAGAACTTGAGGAAGATTAACATAACAGTGACTGATCACATGATGATTTATGGTGATGGTTAGATTTGCATAATTGTGAATTTTTGGAGTTGTGAAGTAAAACCTTGGACACATTGTTCTATTAAAAATCAGACAACCAACCAAGTCAATCTAAATGAAATTGTCTTCATGCAAATTTTTTGGTGTACGGAGAAAATGTGTCAGAAGTGTTTTTTTCTAGTCCATGCCATCAATTATCATACCCATATATTTATCTGGAGCATCATAACACTTTTTTCTATGTTTGTAAAACTTTTTCCTTTCACTTGATTGTTGATTCATGTGTTCTTGAAGTGCTTTGACTATAGAATCTGCACATGTCAGAAAATGGAACCTCGGGAACGGATCTGTACCCATTCTCGTCAGATCAACTGGGGGCATCCCCTTCCAAGGTCCTTAGAACACAACGAAGGGAGAAATCCCTGCACAAGTTATGTCGTCCAATCTAGGGAGTCAACTAATTATTCCTCAACAAACACATTTTCCTTTTGCTAGTCAAGGCCACAGTTTCTACCGAAAACCTCGCCAACAATCCAATTTTTCCTAGAAACCTGGTGCCAATCAAAATCCAGGTCCCTCTTTTCCTGTAAATAATTCACAACCGAAACTACCCTTTTTGGAAACTCTACATATTCCAAACTTGTTGAGATTATTGAATGACCCGATTTGTCACGATCCATGTTAGCCCCCCATGCCGACTAAATTACCTTCGGATATTCCAAAATTTGAGGGAAATCTTGGAGAATATCCAAGTGATCATGTGACTACCTTTCACTTGTGCTTTTTGTCAAACTCACTGAAAGACGACTCGGTCCAGTAGCACATTTTACAAAGCACTCTTATAGGGGGTGTTATGAAGTGGTATATTAAGCCTGATGGCTCTAGGTACTATTACTTTAACGACTTGGAAATGGTATTCTTGAACCATTTCTAGCTACCTATGAGATACGATGTGGCATCAAATTGCTGGACAACTTTGAGCAAACAAAGGTCTACCATATCTCTGATCATATCCGAGAATTGTGACGAAGAAATAACTTGATTAAGGTCAAGGTACCTCTTGCTTTCTTGCTTGAGTGGTTCTTAAAGTCTTTAGTTCCCTATATATCCAAGGATGTAGTGACTTCCGGGGTGTTTTCAGAGAAGGAGGATATTATGAGAGCCGAACAACTTGAACTGATCTACTCTCAGTCTCGCATGCTCTATGAGATATTTCTAGATGTGCCACAGTCTACTCTCAATAAGGTAAAGTAAAAGTTTGGGCCCCATGCCAATGACATTGTGGGATCAACACAAAGAAAGTCCACATATATGTTGTCAAATCACTTGCAAGAATTATCGATACAACTGACTATGGATAGAAAGAATTTGAGTTCGGTTGTTCCCCCTACCTAGACGTCAGATGTACACAATGTGCAGTCGGTGAATCCTAAGTCCAACCAAAAGACTGAGGGAAAGAAGAAACAATGAAATAAGAAGGGTAAAGGGGATAAAGAGGTTACAAACAATGATGGAGGGGGAAAAACGAAGAATAAGAAGTCGAAGCATCTATGTAATCTCTGCACAAAAGAGAAATCGACTCACCTATGCCCTCAACTTGCAGAATCCTAGAAGCTACTAACATAGAAACAACATGTTGTGTTGACGAACCCTTTTCCACAAGGGAAAAATATGGCTCAGGCTTCCGCATCCACAAGCGCGGTAGGGGGGCAGTCAAGGACCCTCCGCGCCTACCAATAACAGCTCGACCGTGAACATTTACATGATGAACGTCAATGCTCATTTATCGACCAGGACTCATGATGACTACAAAATGAAGGAATCTGTCAGGAAGGGAAAGGAAGCCACTAACCCCTCGAATCCTCTCCAAATTGAGAATGTGGTGGGAGAAACAATGACTCGCATCCCTAAAGGTTTGTTTAAGAAGGATTCCCATAATCCAAATGTGAGGACTGCTCAAAACTAATCTGTTGTAGAATATTTGGCACAGACCCCTTGCGCGATGTCCACTCTAGAAGTCCTCCGGAGTTTCCCCTCGTAGATAAAATCTCTTTTGTCCACCTTGGGAGTGACAGAGACTAGTAACCCAGGAGCTATCATTTTCGATCCAACCAACTTAAAACCTCATCTTCCTCACCACATTTCCTTTCAGATAGTAGTGTCTTATAGCATGAATTATTTTTTGTGCAACATTTTATGTATAATGGTGGATGAGGGTGCCTCGACTTGCGTGATGTTGTTGGCATGTTGGAAGGACATTGGCCATCCTGATTTGTCTTCATCGCTTACATTGCTTATGGATTTTGACGATCGGTCATTTAGACCACAAGGAATAATTCCTTCCTTTCATGTGCAGTTATGGGGTAAAATTGTGTGTGTTGAAGTTGAAGTGGTTGATGCACCTCTCGACTAAAATTTTTTTTTATGAAAAAGTTGGACTTATGCAATGCATGCGGTGGTTGCTATAGTTTTTTGAGTCTTTCTCTTTCTACATGAAGGTCAGATTGTGACCATTGACCAATTTTCCTTCTCTCTTCTTGACCCTTCATTGGGGGCTTCCACGGTCCCAATGATTGATAAAATGCATCCTGGAGCTGTCAAATTAGGTGTCAGTTTGTTTCCATTTTCAATGGGAACCTTTGATTATCCTCCACCTTCTAGAAATGTATAGATTATATAGGTTGTTCCCGACTAGCCGAGGGCTGCAATTTTGCAAGTGTCATCTTTTCAAACGAGCTACTTTAATGACTTGTGGAATTACCTTCCCCATCGGCCTCAATGGAAGGGATAGGGCATCATGGCATGGCCATGCTGTTATCCACGGTTGAGTTTGCATACAAAATTGTCCATAAAACTTCGGCCAACCTCGATCTGACTCCCTCATAGGAGTTAGATCCAATTCTTGAGCCTATTTGGGGTCAATATTCTCTTGCCACTCAAGATCCTTTAGACTTGGTATTTTCCTTTGACGAGGCGATTCTTGAAGAAATGACTGATCCTGACAGACCTTGGAATGATCTACATCATAGATCTCATTTTCTTCCTGAGCTTAGGAGAGTGGAGGCAGGAGAGTTTGTTTTGATCATGAATGGAGATATTCCTTTTCCTATCAATCCTCTGGATACACATGGAGTTTATGCCGAGGGTAACATGGCAATAATTTCTACAATGATTCCAATTGATATCTCCAAAATTCCTGGCATCGTGGAGAATGTTTTTATTGGAGTGGATCGCTCCCCTGAAGAGATTCTAAGTTACACCAAGTTATTCAAAAAGTTTCAGGATGTTTTTTCCTAGTCTTCTGAGGAGATGATAAGAATCAACCCACAAATTGTCAAACATGAAATCATGACTTATCCAAATGGAAAATTGGTCTGACAAAATCTTTGTCCAGTCAATCCTCGAAAAGAGGCAACAATCAAGGCAGAAGTATAAAAACTGCTCAAAGTCGGTTTTATCTACCCTGTACAATTGATGGAATGGGTGTCGAATTCGGTTTCAGTCAACAAGAAATAGGGAACTAATAAAGTTTGTATGGAATTCCATTATTTTAATAAGGCATCCTCGAAAGTCAATTTCCCAACCCCACTTATTGATCATATTTTCGATGAATGTGCAAGCTGTTAATTATTTTCGTTCATGGACAATTTTTCAGGATACATTCAAATTAAAATCAAACCCGAGGACCAACACAAAACAAATTTTATTTGTCCTTAAGGTAGCTTCACGTATTGAAATATTCCTTTTCGCCTGAAGAAAACTGGAGTCGCCTTTCAGTGGACCATGTCATTCACTTTTCATGACCTCAAACACATAGTAGAGGCATACCTCAATGATCTAGCATCATGTTCTTGGAAGAGATCAGATCATCCCACCATCTTTGATAGATTTAGCTACTATAGGATTCGCTTGAATCCCAATAAGTGCAGTTTTTGCATGATGTTAGGTCATATTTTAGGATTCATTGTATCAACAACAGGGATCATGGTCGTTCCTCTCAAGGTTGAGGCGATAGTTCAATTTCCACTTGCGTGCATGATACCCTAGCTTCATATATTAGATGGGAAACTAAATTTTCTTCAGCCTTTTGTCACTAATTATACCAAGATCACTAAAGGGTTCATGTGTAATTTGAAAAAGTGGGTCCCATTCTGTTGGGATGAATCTTCTTAGTGCTCTTTTGAAGCATTTAAATGTTCCCTAACATCTTCCCCTCTGCTCCGACCTCTTGAATATAACCGATATTTATTGTTGTATCTAGCTGCTGCGGAATCGACCATCAGCATAGTCTTGTTTTAAGAAAATGATATGCTCAAAGAGAACGTTATATATTATCTTATCTAAGGCCTGGTTTGATTGGAACTCAAGTACTCTCATTTTGAGAAAATTTCTTTGGAAACTATCCATGTTGTCCAACGATTCCATCACTACATTCAGCTTCACGATGGGTCATTGGTGGAAAGATCAGTATATGGATAGTAATCTTATAGGAGTTTGACTTAGATTTTGTTTCTGCGAAATCCAAAAAGTCAATGGTCTTTTTCGAACTCATTTCGGAAGTATCAGTCGAGTCTAGTGATATCATGCCCAAAGAATCGCCTATTAATGGAGATATTTTTCTAATTGCATCCTCGGACCCCTTGTATGGAGATATACTTGTGTATATCCATAATTGTAAGTGCCCCCCTTCTTCTTCTCGTGATGAGAGTTGACTAATTTGACATTAGGTGTACCACTATCTTATCCTCGATGACACGGTGTATCATCAAGGTGTAGATTGCATTCTTCGGCGATGTCTTACCCATGAATAAGAAGAGCTTATTTTGAACGACAGTCACAGTGGAGCATGTGATGGTCATTTTCATGGGTTGGAAACAACCCAAAGTATTCTATGTGGAGGTTACTTATGGCCCTCATTAATCAAGGATTATGTAGAGGCGGTCAAGAAGTGCCACCCATGTCAGATATTCTATCGGAAGATGCGGGCACATCCTACTCCTATGTTTTCGGTCATTGTTGTTGGTCCTTTTACCAAGTGGGGGATTGATTTTACTACATGTCACCCGACTTCATCCAGGGGGCATCATTACATTATTGTATAAGTAGACTACTTCATGAAGTGGGTTGAAGCTATGTTAATGTTTAGAAATGATGGAGAAACTGTGACTCTTTTCATCTTTAATCATATAGTATCAAGGTTCGGTATCCCGAAGGATATTGTCACTGATCATGAAAGTCACTTCTGGAACAAAATGATGACTGAATTAAAGTCAAAGCTCGGGTTCAAACATGAACATTCATCACCCTACTGCCCACAATAGAATGGTCAGGTTGAAGCTACGATTAAGTCTCTCAAGACTATTCTTCAGTGGGTGATCAATTATGCCAAGTCGAATTGGAATTTGATTTTGTATTCAATGTTATGGGCCTATCAAACGTCTGTAAATACTGCCACTAGTTTTTCACCTTCTCAACTTGTATATGGGATGGAAGCAGGCTTACCTATTGAATTTCAGATTTCTTCTTTAAAGTTGGCAGTGGAATTACTACCATACACTTCAGCTCTTGAGGAGTGCATTCTATATCTCGAGCACCTCGATGAGGAGCATCTTGACAGAAATTTATCCAATGAGGCTCATAAGAAATGAGTCAAGTTTTAGTATGATCGATGCATTTTTCCTCAAATTTTCTCCCAAGGCGATCTTGTCCTGGTCTATGATCAAGACAAATATTCCCTTGGGTAGGAAAGTTCAAACTCATGTGGTTCAGACCATTCATTTTGAATTAGGTCTTAGAGAATGGTGCTTACCGTCTGATTGAATTAGAGGGAAATTTTTTGGCAGAGCCTAGAAATGGGATATACCTTAAGAAGTACTACTCTTATATTGGTCACCTGGGTGACTTCTTGTATATATGTATAGTCTCTTATACATTTTTTGTCTTTTTTTCATGTGGACGTGTAGTTATTTATGTCTTATTTTTCACTATGGTAGATGTCAAGTGAATCATTCGAAGATGAATCTAATTGACACACTAGGAGACTTGCTTTCGCATCTTAGGTGATTTTAACACCTGGAGGCCAGTTGTTATCTTTCAGAGGTATTTTTCTAGGTGACGCTACAAAGAATGTTTTCGAGTAAAACACAGTGATAGAAATGCTTCCTAATGCTTTGTCATATGGAATTTCTCACCTCCGGGTCTACCTAGATGCTCAGTTGGTTGTGTCCCAGTTAAATGGTGTTTTCCGTGTTTATGATCCCACTCCGCACCGATGATTCCTTAGGGTACATCTCTTGGAATGGTATTTTGATTACATTATGTATATCCATGTTCCTAGGAGATTTAATCATCTAACAGATACTCTAGGTAATCAAGTTTTAGATTGGCATGTTTCTCACATATAAAAAGAAAATCATGCACAAACAAATGTAAATACATTTGTAAAAATGTTATCCATAAGACAAGAAATATATATATATATATATATTTGTGTTAAAAAAATAGTGTTATGATTACATAAGTGGGCATGAAAGCCTAAAAATTTGTCAGTCTACATCATTGGGATTACACCCTCAAAAATAACATATAGTACAAAAGGTTCCCTTGGCACATAAATGGTCTAGAACTATCTAAGGACGAGGCCTATTGGCCTTTCTATAATGTACAATGGCATTTGCAAGACTCCAGAATAGTTGGACCCAAGTCTGAGGCACCCCTACTACATGTGGCTACATAGCCGGGGGGATATCCTAGATCTCAGCCATAGAAATGACATGAGTGGGTGAGGTGAGGTTTTGCTCCACTCATCGCAAAAATCTGTCAGCCTCTCCGGCTATGGGTCCTCCTGCGGCTACTAGTCCTCTTGTCATTGTTGGTCCTGCCTCATGTCGAGGAAAACGTCGAGTATTGGAGAATTTTTATGGTTGAATAGGCCCCACATTTGTACATAACAGATTGACAAGTCAGTACTCTATATGCACATAAAAAGGATATATATGAAAACAAAAAATTTAATAAAATTTAAAAATATATGTTACCTATCTCACCACGCTCCTCGTCAAGAGGAACATGCATTTTTGGGTCTTTGATGAAGTTGATCGTTGCATAGGGGTAATCCTCGATCACTGAGATCTGACATGCCCACCAGTGAAAACAATTGTCATCGAAGGCCTCTATTTTCCTCCCTCCACCCTGTCTAGGCAACAAAGCTAGCTACCTGCTCACTACTGGGAAGGAGGCTACATTCCCCCATACCATCTCTCTGGGACTAATACTGGGCACCCTCTCAAAGAAGAAGGAACATAGAATAGAACCAAACCTAAAGTTCTTGTTGGTACGTCGTCGACACTCTATAAGTTGTTTCTTCATGCATACAAGCATGGTGGTACTCCAGTAAAAAATGGTTTCCTCCAATAACTGAATAACAAAATTCATATGTGTGTGTGATGCCTAATGAAGTGTCGTGGATTCAATAATCTGCCCGATCAAAACTAAGATCACTCGTAAAGATAGGTTGGTTATCTTTTGGATAGGAACTTGAGAACCTACCTTCTCAGTGACAACCTTACAGTACATCATGATGTAGTCCTAAATGTTAAAAGGCCATGGAGGAAAAGTCCTCAAGTTGATTGGTTCCCCACTTATTGAGAGGCCAGTCAGAAAGAATATATCCTCGGTGGTTGGGGTCAGTGATTTACCCTCTAGCATGAATGCCTTAGCATCAAGATGCCAATACTCCGCAAGAGCATTGAGAAACTTTGATTGTGCCCTCATAAATGGACACTAGAAGAACTTCCATAATCCGCAGTGTTTCAGTGCAGTGATGGCCACAGGTTCCTCCTCAACCAAGACGTCAAGTTCCTCATGCTTTCACTCTCTCCAACGAACATACATCATGTTACATGACAAAAGTAGAGAGGGATTAATGCTTACTTTTATTTTTTCAAGGTAAAAGAGGTTGTACGCAGGATGTTTTTTACACAATCGTGTATGTACGCGCGTTGTTTGGTATTCTACCCAAGAACATACTTGGGTTGGCCTTGGATAACCCACATACATGAAGGGACACTCTTTTTACAAGAGCGTTCCCCCTCCAAAATAAATATTAAAAAATAAAGGAAGAATTGAAATGCAAGCATGGGTGTTTTGTACTTACTTGGTCCAATCAGAAGGTCATTTCGTCCACTTTAGCTCTTGGAATCCACTCTTTTAGAAAAGGGTTTTTTTACCTTTTGGTTGATTTTCAATTTGCAATGGTAAAAATGAGTTGTCCACTTCTATTTCTAGAATATTTTGGCCCTTTTTGCCCCTTTTTGGTCCCCTTTGTCATTTCTTTTACTGGCTTCGTGGTTATTCGAATTCACTTCTGAGTTTTCTATTGGTTGTTTCGGTACTTTCCTCCTTTCGGTTTGGTAATTTTTTGGGGACTGGTTACATTTTTTTGGCATCCTTTGGTAAAAGTCATTTTTTCCAACTTTTGCATGTAAGTTAGGATTTCATTCCCACTTTCCGCATCTCGTTGTCTTTTCTACTTTTCCATAGGATCGACCCCATCAAATTGTGACACAAAACCTTCATTGTTGTTTTATAAGTGTTGTAATTTTGTGGTAGATCCTACCTTTACATTGATTCCCTAGGTAGATCCTTTGCTACATTTTTGGCATCCATCCTGTTAGTTATGAATATAGGCTTGGGATTCCTTATTAGTCCTATCATGATTACATAATGAAGCCTCATTCTTTTGTTCATCATCATCCTATGCCTTACCCTTGGGACTCCCTAATGAGCATGCTTTGTTGTCTTTCAAGCTCGCTTTGAAATTCGAAAGAAACATCCAAGAAGATTGTATTTATTCTTGTTGATCTCATCTGGATTACTTGAGAAAAGTGCCCCCCCTGGAGTCTTGTTTAAGCCCTATTCAGACTCTCTAAAAATAAAAAAATTGTTGAGAAATCTTGTTTCCCTTCATGCTCGTCAAACTCAAATTTGAAGGCACATTTGTCCGGTGGTAATTTACCCCTTTTTACATTCAGATTCGCTGGAAGAGTATTCTCATGTATAAGTTTAACCCTTTTTCTAGCCTGAGGGACTAAATCTTTGAAAAAGGAACATTCTCCTTGGTTTTGGTTTATCACCTTTTTTAGGCCTTGGAGATTACTTACGAAAAAGGAACCCCCTCAGAGTCCATAGTTAAGCCATTTTCAGACTCTCTGAAATTGAAAAGATCATCGAGTGACCTTGTTCCTTCACACTCATTAAATTGGTTCAGAATAACATTTACTAGCATGAGTTTAATCCTTTTTCCAGCCAGTAGATTATATGAAAAAAGGTATACCTCAAGAGATTCATCTCACCAGGAGAGTTCTTCTCGGTCACTTTTATACATTTTCGGGGGCTAAGGAGACTAAACTCATAAAAAGGTTGTGAGTCCATAGTTAAGATCTTTTTAGACTCCTTAAAATTGAAAATATTGCCGAGTGATCTTTTCTTTGTCACACTCGTTAAAATTGTTTTGAACATACATCTTTTTGGTGCAAGTTTAACCCTTTTTTTTAACCGACTAGACTAACTCTGAAAAAGGTACTCCCTGGAGTCTTCTTTTGCATTTATCCAGACTCTCTAAATGTGAAAAAACTACCGAGCTTACCTTCTTTGGGCTTGTAAAAAATTACATAGAAAGGGTCTCATTGTCTCTTTCTTAATTGAATTGTGGGTCTCATCTTTGTGTATTTGGCCTAATGAAGGCTCCATGTTGCTCCCAAGTAAACCTTTGAAATCATTCCTTATACACAAGCCTTGCAACACTTCTTTCCTCTATGACCTGACACCTTGACCCATGGAGGAATTTTCCATGATTGTCCTTATCTTGCACATGTCTCATTTCCATGAGCATTAGTATGTTCCATGTGCTTGGAACCAATTTGCATGTCGTGAAACTCGTTCCTCCTTTTTAATGTAGCATTATTTTATTCTTTTTCAAAATATTTAAAAATTGAAAAAGACAAAAAAATCAAATATTCCAAAAAGAGGGGACGAGAAGCAAAGATAGTCAACCTTGGACAAAGAACATCCTTCCATTTGTTTGTCAAGCATTTGGATCTAGTATGACCTTAGGAAGTTGTTCTCGCTACATATAGTTATGTCCTCCTCCGTTTGGTTACTCTTCCAAACATATGGAGAGTTTATGTTTCCTACTGCATCACAAGCTTATGTCAATTTCTTGTTTCCTGAGTTTGATCATCTTTCGTGCTTTTGTCCAAGGGAATTTTTACCCAACCTGAGTCAGCCTTTCTGCAGTTTGTCTCTTGAATTTCATATGTCTACCATCCCAAGAGTCTAGTCAAGTCCAGATTCAAAATCGATGAAGTTCTCTGCCTGATCATTGAGATCCTCCAGTATTTTCCCAAAGGATTTTCAAATACCTCAGATTAGTGAGTATTACACTCCCATTATAATCCTACCCTATTTTTGAAGATATTGAAGTTTTTTCTATAGCTATGAAGACTTCATCTCTAGCCACAAGCGTCACTAGCTTCTTGAAGATGCATATTGTACTTGTATTTCTTCGACTGATTTTGAGATGTAGATCCATTGTGTATTGATCATGGCTACACTTTCTATATTTATATGACATGGATCTATAGTGTATTTTATTGGAATACATGATTTATTTCATCTCAAGCATAGGTATGCCTGCCTCGGAGAGGCAATTGTTGTTTTCCAGATGGAACCTCCCAAACTATGGTCCTGGGCTCACTTGATTTTGTACATTGGTGAAGATGTTGTAATGTATTTTGGCCATCAGTTTCTATTATGACCTCATACATTAGGGGTAATCTGTTATCTCCATAAAATTCCCTATTCATGCATACATGACATTGACCTTCTTACTTGCATAATTTGCCAAATCACTGAGGAGCTCTACTTAAGAAACCAGTTTTTAGAGCATGTACGCACCCTACACCACTACTTCCCATGTAAATACATTTGTTGCATGATATACAACCCATGTACATACACTTTCTACACAATACACATCCCGTGTAAACCTCCAAAAGTTGAAAAAAATAAAAATTGTAAGAAATTCAGTGGAATTTGCGGGCTATTGGAGGTTTCCCAACCAATTCACCTTCTATAGCCCATTCCAAAATTGAATAACCACCCTTTTTTCATATAAAAGGAGGTTTTGGGGTCTCATTTCACAACCAAGCATAAGAATGGTGAAACTCTTCCCAATTTCACTTTCCTTCCTTGCCCAAGCATTTGCAAAGTTTTGTGAGTTACTTCCTCAACATTCCCTCTTCAACCCCTTTTATTCCATTCAATCCATTCCCTTTCCTTGAGGTGATTAGTACATTGTGAGAAGAGGTTTATTGAAGGTGCACTTGGAGCATTGTAAAGAGGGTCTTGGACCAGGATCGTGCAACGATGGCCGACAAGGATTGTAAGTTTCAGTCTTTGTTTAATGAATAAAAAAATCTCTTTTCCCTATCCCAAATGATGATGTTTGATGTATTTTCTTTGATTTATACACAAAATTTGATATCTAACCCTAATTCATGAATATAAATAGCATGCTTGTATCTTTTTTTTCCTAGTCTTGGATGCATGTCATCTTTGGGAGGAGACTTGCAGTCTTTGGAGCTATAGAGCTTGAGGAGACCATCACCAAATGTTGGATAAAAGGTACACTTACCGGTCTTCTCTTCCACTTCTTTGTGTTCGTCTATTTTGGTATGTTTGGGGTAGTGTAGAAACTAGATTTACTTTTAGGAGGTCGTTCGCTCTGTTTATATGCTAAACTCATGTATAGTTATAGGGGGATTTTCCTGCTAGAAAACATATTCTGGTGGTATATTTCTCTTAATAAGCTCTTGTGGAATTTTGGGACCACGATATTATCTTGAGAATCTGAAGTCGATCATGAATCTTTATCTTAAAAAATTCACTGAACAATTATTAAACTACACCTACATTACATAACACAAATTCAATGAGATAAATGAATTATCAATAAAGTCTAGACGTGCTACAATCGGCATGAGATAACTTGAAGGAGTTCCAAATATACAAAATGAGGCAATGCTAAAATCTCAAGAATTGACCATTTGATATTATAATTCTTTTATTCCTCCATTTGAGCCAAAACCCATCATCTTGGATATTAAAGAACAATCTAACTTCAAAAATAACTTTGAATAAATTTTATAACTTGACAACACACTTAAAAAAAAAAAAAATCTACAATATCATTATTTATTTTTACCTAGATATCCAAGAAATCTCAATCTGGCTTTACAAAATCTAAAAATGTTACTCAATCTCTGAAACTTTCCTCCTCGAACATAGAAAATCTTAACTTGATTCTCAACCCCTCTCTCATTCTCTTCCTCCTTCCCTTCCCTTCTCTCCCTATATCCCCCTCGACACCCCCGCTCTCTTGCATCTACCCCTCTCTTCCCCTCAATCTATATCACCAACCCTTTCTCACTCACTA
>SNQJ01S0007760.1:26347-60009 GCA_010110895.2 Picea sitchensis | reverse complement strand
ACTATGCTTTATCATTTTAAAATGTATTAGTGAATATGTAAAAACAAAACACATCAGTGTGTTTAACTGATATAATCACTAAAGAAAAACCTTCTTTATTGTCTCCATAAAGAAAAACCTATGCAAAATTTATATATGGATGTTTTCATTTGCATTATGAAAATTTAACTGTCTTATAGTGCATTATTACTTACAAATTTCTCTGGTGCATTATTAATTACACATAGCACCGGTGTGTTTCAAACTATCGATCAATTTGTTATGCATAACACACTAGTGCGCTAAGAATGACAGAGCGTACCAAAAAATATAACTTTTGAAGAAACATAACAACACATGCGTTTATCATCAATGCGCCGAAATGTACAACAAAACAATGAGCGGGAATTTGAGTTTTTTTGTTTATAAAGGAAAACCATATTCATTGTTTTATCATTTTCCAAATTTTAGAGAGGATATTTGTGCAACATATATTCATTAGCAAAGATTGGGTGGATTTTTTTTGAAGAGCCAAATTCAATGGGGAGTATTGTAGATCACATAGAAATATGCGGAGGTGAAATTTAGGTATATTATTCCATTTTATTAATCATCTTGATCATTCTCCTATTTGATTCAATCAATTCTCACTGCATTCCCAAACAAAAAAAGGGGTTTCATAGTTACCTTCAGTATTGGAAGCCCTAATTTTCTCACTATTTTTTTGCTTTCTCCATCTATATTTCACAAGAATAAGTTTTTTTAAGAACAATTTCTTTATAGGGTTTGGTTATTTATATTTGGACATTTCCTATATGTTGCAATGAAACCACTCATTGCATTGGATCCTAAATCTTCATGTCGTTGTCGGGTTTTTATTTTTATTTTTAAAAATTCCTTTGCAGTGATTTTTGCACTATATACATAGTAAGTTCACTGGAGAGTATTTTTTTGTAAACAACACCTCTTTATTTAATTTGAAATATTATTAAAAATCATTTTCGCAGTCGGCGCTACGTGTTTTACTGAAACACACACTGGGGAACATTGTTTACAAACTGCACCATTGAGTTTGAAATGGAAAAATCACTATTTTTATATGGTAATCGCCATTTATTAAATTTATTTAGTGCTCTAGGATGTGTAATAAATAGTACTTAGTAATATGTGCTTTTCTTGATTCATAAAGCATCGACTGAATACAAAAAATTGTAAAACTTTTTGAATTTCAAAACAACACTATTATACTATACTGATGTGTACATCTATGTGTGACATGCTAGTGTGTTTAAATATTGTTGACACCTTGATGCGAATTATCTTATTATATACACTAGGATATATATATTTTTAATAATAATTTTTTATCTTATTTTTTTGTAGACATATTTTGAAAATTCCAAGGGAGAAACAAGGGGAAAACAAAAGCATGCCAATAGGGATGTCCAAAAAGGTGTAGAAGAAGAAGTTAAAAGAAATTAACATAATTTCATCGCAAGAGGAGCCATCCGAAATACAATGTGCATCAAAGGTATGAAATCATTTTTTTTATTATTTTATGTACATTGAATTTAAGTATCATGTGAAATACTAATTTTCAATTGTTTTGTTGCGTAAAAGAAAAAAAAATAGAATCTATTAATCACATAATACAATATGGTGAGGGATAAAACAATTGATCGTAAAATTCATGAGTATTTATGTTTTCGGCCTTTCCTAAGATTTCATGTTTGTTGTGAACTTTATATTTAAATAATTAATTTACAGTTATCCATGGATGCCTTCTACTAGGTTATAACATACAAAGAGGACCAACCCATGAATTGATAAAAAATTGGTTAAGTATGGGTTGTGAGTATATTTTGAAGAATGGAATTTTAATTCAACAAATTGTAAGTAGATATGTTCCACGATGTTCTGATATGTTCCACGGTGTAGAAACACACTAGGGGGATTTTTATTATATTTAGGTCTAGGGTGTTTTTTATTATATTATTGTACTAGTGCATTTTATTATATTAATATATTGGTGTGAGTTGTTAAATACCTCACTGGTGCATTTTGACAAGAAACAAACCGAAAAAAAAAACCTCTAATACAACCTCTACCCTCCCAATTGTTTTTAGTTATATAGAACATCCACTAAATTATATGTAGCCAATAAAGGAGGTTGTAGCGGAGGTTGTTTTGAAAAAATTTCCAAATTTTGTTACACTAAAAACCTCTGCTAGAAGGTGTTCTCCTTGTAGTGAAAACATGATCATTTCTCACTTGACATTTTGTCTTATATACAAAATGGTAAATGATTCAATTTCATTTGTATTTGATTGTTTGAATGGTGAAAATTTCTATGAGGAGTCTTTTCATGATTGATTAACTTTATTCCTCAACACATAAAATAATTAAAAGGTTATGTGCTCAAGGAAATACAAAATGGATTGATGCTTTTGTGATCAAGGAAATATGAAATGGATTGAATGGGAAACTTGGTATCTTATGGGGTGACTACACATAATCCATAATTGTTATAGTATCAATTTCCAGCTCTGATGAATTGATTATCTTATTCTCCTTATCCCTATCCTCCTTAGAGACAACTATTCCCCATATCTCCTTGAGTCCTTCTGAAAAATATTTTTTGGAGGTTGTACACAACATGATAGCTATGCAATCTGTGTACATGTGATATCATTAAGGGAAAGTCATGTACATGCTAATAAATGCATAGTAAAATAAAATTATGCCAAATTAAAATATGACTCATGAGTTTGGTTATATTCTTAACTCTTTTTACCCATACTCAATTGTCTATAACCAACTAGAGAAAATATAAAAGGAGAATTTTCCTTATGGAGAAAGGTAATGATAATTTGCACATTTGAGAAAACACCTATCTAGCAATCCCCATCGAGTCTGTATGCCCATATATATCCATTTTTTGTTGGTTTTTGACCTGGAAACCCTTGTTTCCAACCTCTATCTAATCACCAACCTATCTAACCAAGATTCTACCAAATATTCTCTTTCGGTCCATGGTGAATTATGTGTGAGAACCAATCCTTATAGCAGGCGCTGAGGTGGAGGAATATAGGATCTCTTTCGACAGTGTAACACTGGATTGGAAAGGTAAAAATTTGTAAACACCTAATTGTTTCTTAGTAATAATACATAAACTCATTCCTTCAAAATGTATTGTGTTGTTATTGTTTATATTTACAATGCTTTTGTATATTCTTCAGTGAATACTAATTGATATTTTTTTCCATTACTTTTTATAGAACTAATGGGTATTTATTAGTATAACTACCTATCAATATAGGTTTGTTTGTTTAAAGTTATTTTAGGTTGCAGTGAGAGAATTGGAAAGTAGTGAAAGGACTCCGTCAATCAGGAACGACATCAATCGTTGGACTCCTAGTGAGTCAATTTTTCTCTTTCGCCCAATAGTTATTTATTTCTTTGAAATTCGGTTATTATGTATTTGCTTGGTGTTATTTGTGGAATTTGATTATTGCATGGTCATTGGTATGCTACAATAATCCCACTACTATAATGTATTTTCCTTGATATTAGAATTGGCGACCATACTGGGGAATTTTCCCTAGTGGGCATGTTTTGGGCTTCGTTGTTGTGTTCACCTAGTTTATTTTCTTTTATTTTTCCTTAGATTGTTGCTTGGTACTTAGATTAGTATTTTACAATCATTATAGTCTTTCCCTTTTTAATTTGATCCATTTAAGTTCCTTCCTTCCTTCTCTTTTTGAGATTTTTGGAATATATATGCATCCTGTAGTTACCATAGTCATGTACATATATGCGCCTACCAATGTATACAATTGCGTGTAGGAAGGTATCCTTGTGAAAAGGCACATACATCATCCTAGGAAATGTTTTTTTTAAAATATTTTTGTTTTGAGGTTGTTTGGCCAGGTGTCTCGGTTCTCATTTGAGGCCATTAAGATTCTTTTGTCATTGTTTGTTGAGTCTTGTATAAGTTTGGTTTGGATTTTATAAAGAAAACAAAATATTTCTATGCATTTCCTCTGTTGGATCATTTTCAAGTTTTTGAGGGTAGTTTAAGAAGTTATTTTATGAGATATTTGTTCAAGGGTAGATTTTAATTCCATTTTTGGAAAATATTTATAGGTCTGGTTTCTTTTTTATCTTCTCTTTTGTTGTTTCTTGCTTGTTTTAAGGAGAAAGTTTGTTTTCCAAATATTTCTTATTCCTTTGCCCTTTTCAATAAGAAAAAGAAAAAATATTTATAGAAAGTATACGATGTTGTTATTTTTCAGTCCTTTTAATTGTTTCAGTGGAAAGAAAAACTTGTATAGTGTTCTTTCTTCTTTCATAGTGCTTGTTAGTTTTCAGATTGCATTTTACATATTTGAAAAGAAAAATATTTTTTTTGCATAGTTTTGACAAAAAAAAATCCAAAATATTTTTAGTTGTCTTGCATTCTAAAGTTGCATCAATAGTGCATCTAAATCAAAAGGTTTCATTCCTTTCACATAAAATATAAAATAGTTTTCTTTTAATTATGAAGCGTTTTACACTCATAGTTTTAGTGAAGAACTACATTTTTCATTTATGTTATTAAGTGTTTTTCTATTGAGTCATCCAAAACACCATTCAATTTCACCCTTTACCCTTTTGAGTAAATAAATTCCTTTGTAAAATGAACGTTTAATTAAAATTAATAAAAAAATTCATTTTCTAGGCTAAACAAACTAGTTTAGGCTAAGGCCTTGGTTTAGGTTGGAGAGTTAATTCTCCAAGGCTGAAAAAATAACATATGATTTTGATATAATGAGAGTCAAAATCCAATTTTAGTATAGTTATAGTTGGGAGAATCTTATAACATATGAGCTAAAAACAAGGTCACATGAGGAAGATCCAAGGAGATAACCCCTTCAAAGTTTGACTAAACGTAGCAGAGAGATCGTATTTTGGGGGTTTCTCCAATTCCCTTACCTCCATGAGAGTTGATTCTTTCGAGGATTCAGAACTTGTTACCCTTCTAATATGTTTAATCTTGACTCTCAACTCTAGCCCCAAATGTTGATTGTCATTTGGTATCCTTATTTTATTTTCCTAGGTATCTGAGAGGTGACTACGAGGGGTTTCCCATGGTACCTGAGGCAGGCATTGTATCACACTTTTCAGTACCATTGGAGGGCGCCCCGGGAAGAAATATTACCTTCATAGGAAAGGGTTGGTAAGTGGATATTGTGGCAACTTCTTCTCACCCCTTCGTTCATTCATTCACAAGACTTCATCAACCCGTTCCTTTGTCTGGAAGGTCCTCAATCCACCCGATTTAGAATATTTCCAATGTTGTTTGTGATTTTTTTTTCCTTCGGATTTTTTTAGTGGTGTGTTCTACAATCATAGGCTACTTAGGTAAGTATGTTGGTAGTGACATTTATTCTTTGATTTAAAGTGATTTTTTAACCACTTTGTTGATCTAGGAGAGGTCAAGGGCTTCCATCGATTGAAGTGAATTCTCCACTTCCTCCCTTGAGGCGTCAACTCGATCAAGCCAACACTTTCATACCAACTGGTCCCCTTGAGATCATAGAAATAGAGTGCACATAAAATAATGCTTCTTCTTCAAAGGTTACACTCATATCAGATATCGAAGCCGAAGGTTTAATTTTTCCACTCAATCCTCCATTAACCTGATCTAACAATCTATTTGGTTTGTGAATTTCGACTATGAGGTTGTACTTCACTAACAATTTCCCTCTTTGGTGGGTCGTAGTGGAATAAAATTTAGAGGTGTCTAGGTTGGGGTCTCCTGTAACCCCCATGTACACAATTGTAACAAGAGGAATTTGTTCTCCTTGTATATCTAGCCAAAAAACTAACATGGTTCAATCCATGATAGCTACATCGATCAACAACTTCACGTTGTTGCTAGTCCAGTCCACTAAACCTTTGAGTATGGCCTTGTCACTACCTTTCATGTCTAACAAATTTTCATTTTGTATGTCTTCGATGAGCATGCAAAACATATCCACTAGTTCTGTATCAATTTCCCAAGATACTAATGTTTGTATAGGGAGTTCTTCCATTCCATTCTAGGATTTTATTTTGGGTGGAGGTCAGATTCCTTCATTATTCCCCTCTCTCAGAAGCGATCCTTTTCTGTCTTCCATCCCTAATCCCTTCACAGGATGGGGCATACCTATGGGAAGAAAATTCCAATATTCTAGCATACCATCTTATTTAAACCCATTCACATTGTATGGTAGTTTTAGGAGTAATTTTTTTCCTTCATATAGAATTTCGACAAAGGGAAACCCCTTCCAATATCAATGGAATCCCATGCAAGGGTCATTCTCTTCATAAGGGATATCATCAAGGGAAACCCCTTTCTAAGCTAGAATGTTCCAATGCAAGGATTGTTTCCCTTGGAAGGAGTGTCATAAGGGGTGTTATTGGACTAATTGGTAAGTACAGACACACATATATCTCCCTAGTTTCACCCGAAACTAGAACAAAACTGAACAATATATAAGACTTTCCGTAGGCTTTAATTATTGAGTTTACTAGCTAAAAAGAGATAGAAAACATACCTTTTAAATGTTGTTTCCTCTTGTCGTCATCATCCTCGCTCCATTTTAAATCTCATGCAGTATTGAACCTGCAAAATAACACCAGGCAACCAAGTCAGAACAACAAAGTATACTCAACAAAAACCGATGTATGTGATCAAGGAATCATACAATAAAACAAGATTGATTTTATGGGAAAGAAACATATTGTTGTATCATATTAAATATAAAGTGGAGAATACAACCAAAGCCTCAATGTCACAAGGTCCCATTTCAATGGCCCTTTTCTCTAACATACAAACCTTTGCTCCAAATCCTTTGAATGAAGAAGATCCACCATGTAGCTTGTAGAACTAAAGTAAATCTCTCAAGAATAATCTAAAGTAGAACTCTTCATACAAATATTAGCCTATTCAACCTTAGCCTTTTCCATGAGAGATCCCTCCTTATATAGTGTGAAAGAGAGATGTATGGGGAGAATAGGATGATCCCACCAAATCAGAAAAGTGAGTAAGATCCAAACCGATTGGAGGCCACCTCATCTTCTAGAAGATTCCCTTCTAGAACATTCATGAAGTTTGACTTTTCCTTAGATTTTAGCATCGTCGCACCCTATGCACATGAAGCTTGTGGAGACGTCACAATATAGCTCTAGTGCAGGGTATGATGATCATGCATCATCACACCCCATGCATATTGCAGGGTGCAACGAACTTCCTTGATATGGTTTTTGAGAAAGGAAAGAAAATCACTTTCCTCATGGAGAAAGACTCTTTTAATATTTTTAGGGAACATGAACACATGTTGTCAGGTGATCACTGAGGTGATCAAAATAATGTGTAACAGAATTCCCCCCAAAGTATGAAGCTGGAACTCGTGACAACCGAAATACTTTGTAGAATGTGTATATTGAACAAGGAGCGCATCGATCGGGAACCTGCAAACAATCAAGCATTTGCATAATAATATACCATTGACTAAGGTAGGCATTCCCATACTAATATTACAAATGTCTTTTAAATTTCAAGTGAGTCTTGGCCATTAAATATACACTATGGATCCATGTCGTCACTAATCGACATAGCCACCATGAATACACTGTGGATATATGCTCTAAAGAATTCAAATTTTGGACATAGCCACAAGACATACATAGTGGTTCTATGTGTTAGTATTAATTCATGAATACTCCATCGTAACCTGGATCAAAATGATGATATCTAGGGTCTTCATTTACATCATCGTTTAGTACGAATCTAACAATGTGATTATAGGTGTCGAAGTCAAACATGGAAGAAACCACTTGATTATCGATCAATAATGAAAATCGTTAACAAGTGCGAGGGAAATCACCATTGATGTCAATGACTCCCAAGGTACCCTAGTACAATCCAACGAATGTGAATAAATGAGTTGAAGTCAAACACTTGATGGAATCTCCCAATCAGGGGTCAATGATGTGAACCCACTGTTGGAAGTGAAGTAACCTGCAATTGAGGCATGTAGGTTCTAAGGTACTAAATGATTTCTAAGTCTTGTTCTTGGATAATGTGTTGAATTCAATAGGAAAAGACTCATCGTAGGAGGGCCTTTATGTATCCCCCATCAATGACACAAAATATATAACAGATTTAAGGTAGATCAGAGTATGAAGTGATTCAAAACTGGCTCAGGGAAGGCCGACATGGTAGAAAATTTATAACTGCAGATGGTTGACTTGATAGAGGGCTTGTTTATGTTGAACTTCTCTTGAACATATGAATGACATGACAATGCTATTGGAAACATCGACTCAAGGAGGACCCAACATATGGACTTGTGGATGGTCAAAAGAGAGACAAATGGATTTCTCAACCCAGATATAATGATGAAAAGGGGGTGTCATGTTGAAGAGCGACTATTACTGCCAGTAACATAAATATAGAGACACATTTATTTCCCAATTTTCCCCCACCATTTTTGGCGAGTACCTCTTTATTTTTACGCAAGCTTGAGGAGGGTAACATATGCCTGTAAATGTAAGCTCATCCTTCGGATGAGTCCCTCAGAGTATATTTAAAGAACCCTAAGAAGGAGTTGTTCTATCCCATATAGGTCTTTCGATGTTTGTTTAATGAGTCCAAGGAAATAAAACTCAGGTGTTTTTCAATTTTAGAGAGTCTAAAAAACACTTAAAGAGAAATTCAATAGGTCATTTTTCATAAATTAATCCGATGAGACCGAAAAAGTGATAACCTACCGCTCATAAGATGTTTTCTTCAAATACTTTCACAAGCGTGAAAATAACAAGGTCACTTGGCCATCTTTTCATGTTTTAGGGAGCTTGAAAAGAGCTTAAAGGATACTCCATATGTTTTGTTTTTTGTGTCACCATTATGAGTTCGAAAAAATGACAAAATACTACTTGATTACATTCTCATGGTTTCATGAGTGTGAGAAAGAAATAATACTTGCTCGAAGTTTTTCCTAGAAAACCCTAAAAGGATCTGTACATGCGACAAATGTATAAAAACAAAACAAAAAAGAGGACCCTTGTTCCAACGTCTCACCTCTAGACTTTTTCAATCGATGAAAATCAACCACTTGTAAAGATGTTCGGACTTTAGGGTTTGGATAAAGCATAAAATAATATAATATGCAAATGAAAAAATATAAAAGTCAATAAAATAGGTAACAAACCACATTTTACCATTTCATTTGTAACTTTTCCCAAATATTGCTCCAAATCCCTTTTTCACCTCAATTTTCAATTATTGATTGCGGAGTGTGTGTGGGTAATCATTTCATGAATGGTCTCTGCTAAAGAGGTATTCTCCTTCTCCTTCATCTTTGCATGGTTTTAAAATTGATTTTCATTTGTTCAATTTATGTTTTGGGTTGATTTTTAGGGGTTACCCATGCGTTGAGGTCGTCGCAGGTATCGTATATTGGGAACTATGACAATATAGGATCATCACAGGTGACCCTATAGGTGGGGGGAGACGATGTCACTCTATGCGAATGCACAGGCCTACGACAACCACAACCCAAAATTTAAAAATATGAACCCAACAAGAAAAAAACCCTAGGAAAGAAATTTATGTTTCTAATCTCATATTATGGTTCCTTGGAAGGATTTCCTCGGTTAAGATGTTGGAGTGGCACAAGTGAGAGAACGAAGAGGAATATTACTTCGTCGATAATGACCCGGTAACAATGATGGCCCTATAGTAGTGTTGGTTACTAAAATTCTTCAAGATTCAGGGCATGAGGGCCCAGTTGAGACTACTTGAGTACTTGGTTCACATGTGGGATGTGGATGAGTAGGAATTTCACGTGGGTTCCCACACACTCACCATATATATTGAGGATATATACTTCCTAATAGTACTATCTCATCGTAGTTCACGAGTGAAACTTACAGGTGGCAAGGGTGGCGGTGAGCCAATGAACTACTACGTTCACCATCATTGTGTGTCGGGTACCGAGAAATATAGTGGTAAGGTCACTATCAGGGATGTCTGGGATTTTCCTTTGCGGACTATCCTCTATACTATTACTTGCATGGAAGGGAGTACAAATCCCCACATGTATCTACACAGCCATTTTCATTATGCATTGGAGTGTATGGAGCCCCAAGTCTTCAACTCGTGCAAAGGGGTCTTAAAAAGAATGAAGAAACAACTTACCAAGTGCATAAGTGGTGGGTTAAAACAATTTGGATATGGGTCTATTTTGGTATCCTTCTTCCTGGAAAGGGTCCCTGTCCTACGCTTGCAGGTGGAGTGGGGTATACCCACTCCATAGGATCCAAGGATGAAGAGGTGGGTAGACCTCATGGCCTGACATGGAGGTGGCCACATCGTCAGGTATGATGATGTCTTCTTCCAATGGTTGAGGAGTCAAATGCTCATGGTCGATGATTATGCATATGCTAGGTTATATTTCTGTGGAGATACAGATCTATCTCTTCCTAAAGGTTCCCAGTGGGGGGATATAGATAAGAAGGAAAATTTGTTCATATAATGTTTTTGTTATTTTTAATGATATATATTTTTTTTGTGTTTTATAAGTCTAAATACTAATCAAATGATCTCCAAAAATGCAAATGTAGGACCTTATCGTCCACCAAGATCATCTCCCATCTAGAGATGAGGAGAGAGAGGTGTCGTAGCCGAAGTAGTTGTTGTCGATCTTGAGGCCATAGAACAAAACCTGGAGGGGCTCACCATGCATGTCCCAGATGCCACAATAGATGACATTCTTAGGCATTACCAATGACACACAGTGGGCGTGTCTATATCCATTGGTCGACTACTATGTAGAGTAGCATGGGAAATCATTTGTTATAGTGAGCAACATCCATGATTCTTGTTGTATATGATGTCGTGTGCTTCACATTTTTGACGTTTTAGTCTTCAGACAAAAAAAGAATTTGTAAACGTTTATCGTTATTAATATAAGGCTCCTACCGGCTTACCTTACTTGTTTTATGTACAGAGTGTGATTGGATTTTATAAGTGTCTCAAATGTCCGTCTAACACATAATTAGTCAATGTATGTGTTAATGTATTTAGACATCTAGGAATGAGTTGATATTCAATGTAATCAAAATGACATTCCAAGAGGTGAATTCATAAATATACCCTTAACAAAGTAGGACTTCGGATAGAATAAATGTTACTCAACTATAGTACTAATAACTATGAATCAAGTCATACAATAATATGATGAAATCCAAGTGAAACAACATCAGTTAAAAAATCGATAAATGCATTGTATTCCATGATATTGTTAGTTGCATGACCAAGGAAAACACCATGTAGACCGATTAACTCATATGTAGGTTTATATAATGCCCAAGCAACAGACGCTAAGTTTTGAGTACTATGACTAGTGCCATCAGCGAAGCCAATGTAGGGTAGCGAAGACGTCGACATCTGGAAACCAAGCACAATGCAAGGTAAGCAGCCAAAAGGTGAAACCAAAAATGAAAAAAGAAAACAAAACTATGATACACTAAAAATACAAAACACTCATGCAAAATAACTTAAGCATAGTACTTCTTCAAGTAAAGCCCATTTCTAAGTTCACTCAAAGGAATTCCATCATAATCCACCAGTTCATAAGCCCCTTTCTCCAACACTCATTTCACAATATAAGGACCCTGCCACATAGGCTTGAATTTACCGTCCCCTAGCAAATCACGATCTTGCTCATAAAGAAGAACTATATCAGCTTCAGAAAAAACATGTGGTTTGACATGCTTGTCATATTGAGCTTTGACATGATTTTTCTAAGTTTCAATAACTAAGTTCGCATCACGACAGGTTTCTTCTAACTCCATCAGATATAAAAGACATTCCTCCTTAACTGAGGTGTTAGGGAGAAGTTTGACAGATAGTTTCAAATATGGGATCACACATTCAATTGAAAAAATTGCTTCGATACCATATACTAACTGGAAAGGTGTGAACCCCATGGAAGACTTAACATATGTCTACTTTGCCCACAATGCTAATAATAACATAGTGTTCCAATTTGACTTATGAATTCCTACCATCTGTCGAAGCATAGTAGTAAGAATTGTGTTGATTGCTTCAACGTGGCCATTGGCCTGTGGATAGTAAGGTGTTGATTTTTCCTACCGAAGACCCAATTTCTCAGTAAGTTCAAACATCATGAAATTAAAAAAATGACAACCATGATCAGTAACAATTACTTGAGGGACACCAAACTGAGTAATGATATTATTGAATATGAATAACACTACAATTTTCCCAGTGTTATCAAATGTAGGCATCCCCTCAGACCGTTTAGTGAAATAATCCACAACTACAATAATGTATCCATGTCCCTAGGCTGAGTGAGGGTTACATGTCATGAATTCAATGCCCCATTTGGTGAATGGACCAATGGAAACTATAGGGTGAAGAGGAGTCGGGTGAGATTGAATCTCATTGTTGTAGGTTTTACAAGTGTGGCATTTCTAGATGGTAGTAATGCAATCCTTAAACAACGAAGGCCAAAAATAACCATCTCGTAATATCTTTTGGTAAGTGGCATACCCAGACATATGACCGCCACATGCTCCAGAGTGACATTCATTCAAATATTTCTCAGCTTCATCGTAAGTAAGACATTGTCGAAAGATGGAATCAATACCACGGTGGTAAAGGGTATCCCCAAGGATAATGTATTGAAGGGCTCGATATCAGATACGACAATGATATGTACTAGAAACATTAGGCCAGAAAGTTTAGGTCTGGGGATAGATGATGATATATGTGTACCATACGTTGTAAGAATTGATCAGAAAGAAGGGTTCATCATGTAAGGAATCCTCTACCATAGTTTTTTAAAATCAGAAAAAACCAAATATTTCTTTGACTTGGCATGCTCAAAATCCAAATCAAACTCCTGGAGAATAACTATCCATTTAGAGTAATTTCCCCCCATCAATTTTCAGGTAAGGATCTGTTGCATGGGGTTGCAATCAGAAATGACAGTGGTTCTGTGTAATAAGATGTCGTGACGAAAAATTTGAATAGCTTGAACAAATAACAAGTCTAGTTTATCCACATGTATATATTTGGTTTCGGTGGTCATGAGATGCTAACTCAAATAGTATACAACATGTTCATCGTGTGAATCATCCTCTTGGACTTAAACCATAGCAATGGTAGAGTCCAAAGCAACTAAGTACATGTAATAATATCGACTATAATCATGTGGAAACAATAGTGGTGTAAGGGTTAAGGTGAGTTTCAAAGCTTCAAAATATTTGTTTGCAGTGTCATCCCACACAAAATCGCAACCTTTCTTCAGAAGCCAAGTAAATCCTTTCATTAATTCAGTGTAATTGGGAATGACTTGATGTAAAAAAAATCCTTCCCTTACAAACTCTAGATTTGGCGTAGTGTGGAAGGAGGAGGTAGATTAAAAATGGCCTCAACCTCCAAGGGGTCTACCCTAATCCCATATTTCAACACTATAAATCCAATAAGTCGTCTGGATTCCACACAAAAAACACATTTGTAAGGATTCAAACATATTCGATAATAACGATAGCATAGGAAAATGGCCCGTATATGTGTCGGGTGATCTTGGCGATGTAGTGAATGCATCGGTAGATCATCTAAATAGGGTTGTACATTGTGCTTAATATCGTGAAAAGCATAATACATGACATGTTGAAATGTCACTCCAACATTTTTCATACCAAAAGGTAGTTTTCGATAGGAGAAGGTTCCCCAAGGGAAAATAAAAGCAGTATTGTGTTGATCCGTAGGTAAAATATTGATTTGATTATAGCCGGAGAAACCATCCATCAAGGAAAATATTTCACTCCCAGCACAATCATCAACAATCTGGTCAACGAAAGGGGTTGGATAATTGTCTTTAGGACAAGCTTTGTTTATATCCCTATAATCGAAACAAACATGAATCATGCCTTGTTTCTTCGTAACGGGAACAATATTGGACACTCAATCTGTCAAAGCCACAGGATAGATAAAACCAACTTTAAGAATTTTTTCAACCTCAATCTTAATTGTAGCAGCTTTGCATGGGTGCACTGGGATAATTATTTTTTTGATGGGTTTAGTGTCCGAGTATGTCTTAATCTCATGCACAAAAATATCGGGATCAATACCAGGAATTTTTTCGTAACTCCAGGTAAAAAAGTCACATAATTCTTGGAAAAGGGATTTATAGTTACGGGCTTCATCAACAGAACATGAAGCACTGATATGAACATTTTCCATGACTTTGGGCTTGATCAAAATGTCAAGAGGGATGGTAGGAGAAATATTACTCAAGTTCCCTTCATATAAAATGTCATGTGTCGACTCGGGAACAAAAGAAATAACAACAATGGTAGACAGTGTCGAAATCCGTTGATAACTCTCTATGGTCTCAGGTGCCTGGAAGAGAATAGAACAATAATTCCCATCGTCCCATGGATTCTCTTCCATTTACATGACCATCATGATCATCTCGTCAGTAGGAAAGATCACATGAAATGGATCGAGAGATGTATCAGAGAGAGGAGGGGAAAAAGTGTCTGATTGAATAGCTTGATAAGCTAATTCCACCAGACTTAAAGGCATTTTGTTGCCATAGCGAAGGCAATCAATACGGTTAGGTACTATCCAAGGGTCATAATACTGAGGGGATTCACTAACAAAAGTCGATATCATATTGATCGAGGCAACAAAATAAGAAGTAATATTAGGTGGAGGAATGGGGAAAGCACCTAGTAACGTTGAATCTTTGAGAAGACCCACACCAACATTCTCATAACCGGGAGGTGTTTTTGAAATAAAAGGGACTTTGCTAGTACATGAATTAGAATTAAAGAAGGCCAGTGGATCGACAATAATGACCTTTCCTTGGTGCGGGAAATGTAACACAAAGAAAAGGGTAGAAACAACTGTGCGCATGGACTCAATCCAACTATGGCCAAGTAAAATGTTGTAATCAAGTGGTGCATCAAAGACCTCAACCTTGACATTAACCACTTTACCTTCTAATGTAATAGACAATTAAGGAAGAACACCATAAGGTTTGAATCTTGTTCCATTAAAGGGTTTAAGAGTATTGTGTGACTCAGTCAAGGAAGGAGAGTCAATGGCTTTCCAACAAGTAACAGAGATAACGCAAGTCGAGGCTCCTTCGTCAATAATGGTTGGACAAATATTCTTATTTTCCACAACAACTTGGATCTAAAACGCTAATTGAGGAGGAAGCCTTGGAATATGATCTTCCAAGTCAAATATTATAAAATTAGTATCGGTAGGATCAATTCCACCAATAGTATTTAACAACACCTTTTGTTGAGCAGGAAAACTTTGAAGGACTTCGAGAGACAACATCACAGAGGGTTCTTGCACAAGGTCTTCTACAATATTGTACTTTTGGGCATCACATGTGTGAGGATTAAAGGATGAATTTTGAACAACACCCTTGGGAGGAGGACGGAGTATTGTATCTAGGCCTAGTTGTTCGAGATGAAGAGGACCGTTTGGAGGTGAAGTTGGTGGAGGAGGTTGAACCAATGGAGGTGGTACATCATCCACTTTTTCTTTTGAAGGAGAATAATATTTGGATCGATATGCAATTGCAACATCATTCGTTTTGGAGTCACTAGTACACATAAGCACATAATACATGGTAGAGGGAAAGGTTTGGTCATGAATGACCAATTGGTCCTGCTGCTGAGAAGGGAAAGGTTGTGACAAGATGGAGGGGGTAGAAGGTGTGTCGGTTCCTTGCAGGAACTTAGTAACCTCGGCACGTCGTGGACAATCTTTTGTATAATTTTTGTCACCACAGATAAGGCAAGGATAATGAGGCTTAATCTTGTATTTATCATCAGGAGGTTGGGATTTGTTTTTTTTATATTGTGGATTATTAATTTTATCTTCCTTATTCCTACCCTTCCCTTTATTTTTTATTTTGATTTTTACCGGTAGGTGTAGATTGAATTGAATTGACATCAGAGGTTTTACCAGGGGAAGGAGTCGGATTAGGAGTGTTCTGTATAGTATAAGTAGTATATTTTGGATTGGTGTAACTGGCTTCTTTATACCGAGTCTCCACGTTAAAATTGACAATCATGCCATCAGTAGCATGGGAAGCTACTTGAGGTGTTGGGGTAGGATTCGTAGAAGGACGAGGAGAATCATGGATTAAGTCATACAAAGTACCCATTTTCAAATAAACAAGATCTAAATACTGAGGACAACTAATCTCTTTCTCTTCAGTGACAACTCCACCCATGGAAACATCACGGGATATAGGACCAATAAGTGATTTAGTAAACCACTCGGCCAATAGATAGTCAGGAAGGGGAATTTTGATTAAGTGTCTTCTCCTCCGCCAGTCATGAATATGATCAGAAATGTGAGTGGAAGAGGATTGTTTGAAAGAACTCAAAATTTCAGTTCTTGTCTTGTAGCATATTGGCAACTGGTAATGTGTTAAGAAGGCCATGTATACAATATTGAATTCAGTAAAAAAACCTCTTGGTAACTTGATGTACCATTTAGCTGTCAAACCCATAAGAGTCCATTGGAAAATACATAATCTTATAAAGTCATCCATCAATGAGTTAGATTAACACCAAAGATGGAATGTCATGACGTGATTATTTGGGTCTTCTCCAGGTCGACCATCAAACTTAGGAATTTCAAATGGTAATTTGGTTGATATGATAAGCCAGTAAGGAGAATGAAAAATAGAATCATTCAAAATCCTAGATAAATCTGGTAAATCCAAAGTAGCAAGAAAAATAAATTGTTTATTCAATTGAGGAAACTGGTAGTTTTGATGAGGTAATCTTGTAGGTATATCGGTAGGACCATAAGCAGTCTGCAAATAGTTAGATGGTCCTAACAGATTCGATTGTGGAGGGGTTTGATCTGCATATCCAACAAAAGTTGGTTGGTTAAGTAAGCTTCCTTGGAAAGGAGAATTAGACTAAAAATTTGGACCCCAAGTAGGATTCATAGAACCCGGATGTGGTTTCCTGAGATTAGAGGGTAAAAAAACATTAACTTGAGGATGTTTCCCCTAGACGTTTGTTGATTCCCTTGGAAAGGAGATTCCAAGGTTGATATGGTAACAAAGGTTACTTTTTCCATAAACTGGGTTATGTCCCCCAACTTGAAGTTTCCTCCCAACTTGAGATTTCCCCCCGAGTTGAGTTTGACCTTCAACTTGAGGTTGACCAACAATAGGAATCTGAAAACCAAAAGAGACAAAATGACTTGTGCCTCCAACTGGATTGAATATACTAGGGCTTGGACGATTGGTTCCTCTAGGTGAAGGTGGAGGATGAATGTATGGCCCTCCGAAGAGAACCTGGGTAGGTGTAGGAAAAAAACCAGTAGCAGCATTGTACCGAGGTGGAATAAAATAATTTGACCCACCGGTCGGATTCTGGGCGGGATTAGCAATGAAAGTATTCAAAGATTTATACCCAGGGGGAAGTGATGGATTTCATCTAGGATAATCCTAAACCTCATGAATAACAACCTTACAAAAAAGACAAATAGGGCCTACCTCAGGAAATTCCTTAGAAAGATGTCCCAAACTTCTGCAATTATAACACAAAGTCAATCCTCTTTTTATTTTAAATGTTCCTCAATATTTTATGTATTGCACACTTCCCCTAGGATCATAGTGTTGGACCTGCAATCTGCAAAAAACAATTCTAGGTTCCTGCATTCACTTATTAGTCCAAAAACTATTTCTATGCATAGGAATAAAATATCTTTCTTCATTTCCATTAAATTTACTCAAATCAACTCTTTCTTTCAACTTCACCCTAGCCTTCAGACTAGGACATATTCTATTAAACATACGTAAGTTCATGCTTTCAAAACAAAAAGTTTCTCTTATCTTTCTCTTACCAAAGCACAAATATTGATTCTTTTAGGATCTTACCTCTTTTCTTCAGAACAAGTTACTTCCTTGGAACAAAGCTTCACAATTGAAGTAGAGTACTGTGCACTTCAATAGTAGATCTATGCACAGAGATTCACTTTTTCTTTACTTCAATTCCCAACAATCACAGTTTCAGGTCCCGCCAATGGAACCATTTTTTGGCACAGGGGTAGACCTAGGGTTCAACGCTTAACAGTGCACCAACAAAACCCTGACTACCGTCCCTTTCAGAAACACCTGCGAAGTAGGAGAAGTCTCACTTGAGATAGAAGCATGGGGGGTTATAGGACATAGGTGTTTCTAACCAAGATGGGACACAAATATGTGATAAGAGTACTTCGCAGAATATTTTTTTAACGCTTAGGAAGTGACATGCATTAGTTTATTAACCCTATTAACATCGCAGAATAAAATATAGATCAGCGCAGTAACAACATATGATAATACACCCTGATCAATTAACACTTATCATTATAAGTTAAATCTAGCATTCATTTACCCTTAACACAAGTATAGGACTTAAGAAACAAAGGATCTACCCATTACACATCATAATCAAAGCACTAAGCAGATTCATAATAGAAATAACACAACACAAAGAAAACCATGAGACACCAGATATATGTGGTTCACCCCAGGGTGGGGCTATTTCCACCAACCGCTTCACCTCTTTATTACTCGCCAAAATATTACATTCATTCACTAATGTGCACTAAGCCACAGATTCGAGCTTTGCACAATACTAGAGATATGCGCACTAAGCACTATATTCTCCTTCCAAAACTTGGTCAAATGAACAGAGCCAAACCCTCTATCACAACATTTAGCACCTTCTACAAAATCATAGTCGAGCACAAATCCTCAATGCACATACATTCCTTTGCACAAAGAAACTCGAACTACTTGTACTTTTTTTCCTTCTTCTACAATACATTCTTCTTTATTTATATTTTACAAACCCTTACAATAAGTCCTAAACATGGGAGAACCCCATGGGTCGAAATCCCATAAACTTGTTACAAAACCCTAGAGGACCCTTTACTGGGCCCACATAACCAACAAAATCAATGAGATCCTAGATCTTAGCTTTGCCTGGGTGATCTTTCTTCAACCAATGTGTCGAAGTCCAAAAAGTGGGTCAAAACTGACCAAATTTCCCCCAACACTTGCTCGAGGGCCAACATTCCAATAGGATCTTGGGTGGTCATCGTATTTTCGGAAGAAACCAGTGTAGCTTGTCAGACCATGGTAGATCCGGTGAGTTGTAGAGGAAGGATTGAGTGAGAACCAACAAACAATTGGTCTGAAAATGTGACGAAATTACTGTTTCTGCCATTAAAATGATCTAAAGGTACTGTATAAGTAGTAGACATCACAGGCATTTTTGATGCCATGGTTTGATTAGAACTCGTTCCTAGTGTGTTAAAAATATCGCATCCTAAACAATGGACAAGGACAAAGCTAGGATTAAAAATTCCAACAGTATGAACCGGGGTTATAAATGACTCCCTTTGAAAAAGTGAATCTTCTACACCAAACTCTGCGTTAGTTCTAGTAGGTACTTCAATATATTCTTCAGCAACAATATCTCCCGATGAATTAATCTAGAGAAACTGTGGATATTGTACGACACTCAATAAAGAATTTTTAGGAAGTCTGAATGCTTCTAAAGAATTAGGAATTTTGAATCCCTCTAAAGAATTCGAACTTCCAATCTTAGAGGCTACTTTGTTATTGACTACTCACTCAGGAGATCCTTCTGATGAGTTAGGAAGTGAAGGGACATAATCTTCTGGATCTTCTGGAGGTATCCCATGCATCCTACGTGAATGACGAAAGCCAATGTTGGCCACACCAAATAAAGAATAGAACAAATCTATGGCCAACTAGAGAAAAAAACAACACTCACAAATAAAATATAGAAATCGAACCAAGAAAACAAACCTTCTTATTTCGAAGTCACTAGTTGGTGATGAAATCCGATGTTGTGAAATCAAGACAAGAAGGGGTTGGGATAAAGTGGGTGGAAAATTTACATTGACGACCTAATTAACAGAATTACGCCTTGGTGCAAGCTCCCACATATAATCGTGGGTATACCCTCCAAGGAGCCCAAGTGAGTTTGGCCAATGTCGATTCCAGGTATCGTGAAGACTTTCCCCTTCACAGTCACCTCGTGTAAATACCCTAAAGAGATAGGCCACTAAGGTTACCAATTACTCCAATGATTCTTGGGGAAACAATCGACAGTCTAATCCATGCACAAAGGTAGGGTATCTAAGCCCGTAATCAACTTGAGAAGGTCCCCAGAAGATTTTCTTCTGAAGTGACCTCCAATAATGCATGAAATCTCTACACCAATACCAACAAAACAAGATGAGTAACTACCAATCTTAATGTGACCTCAGGCTTAACGCTTGTGTTAGAAGGTCTTCCCAGGATAAAATGTAGCAAGTGGATTTGAAGCTCTCCCTATCACAAGATACTATTTTTTGTTTTGATGCTTTGGAGAGTGTTCCTTTCAACCTATTCCAAAGTGTTATCCTATCTAATGTTGATGTAAATAATTTCTAGAAAACAAAAGTTATTAATAAATTTTAATATTCCGATGTATTTTAAAGAGGTTGTTGCTTACTCAAAAGGGAGATGGAGATGGAGATGAAAATGATGATGTATATGACCTTGGACCAAAAGAATGTGATAAGAGATGATTATGCAATCATTTAATTCAATGAAATCCAATTACAATAGGGAGAAGGTATTTTTCTTTGAAATACAAAAGCTACAAAACAAAATTTCTCAATTTTTTGAACGAACAGAATTCCAAATAACTAAAAGTTACAAAATTTTCCAATTTTCTCTTACAAATATTTGAATGAAACAATTTTCTTGTGAAAAAATTTCTAAAAAGAAGAATGGATTCAATCCTTTCTTTCTCAAATCAGTTCAAAGATGCAAGACAGGGAAGAAAGTGTAATCCAAGAAAATTAACACACTCACAACCTTGTTCCCAAATCAGGCTTGTAATGTAGACATAAACAAAATGAGGGGAAATGTTTTTGTCAAATGCAAAGAAAAATGTTTCTCAATATTATAAAAATCCAAAATGTGAAAACAATCCAAAAATTCAAATAAATCAAAGACCCTTTGTCAAACAAGCACTTGGGACCAAGATCCGGGGATTATACCCTTGTGACAAAAAACGAAAGCAAAACTTGCAAAATTACAAAGACAAAACTTCCAATTACTGAAAATCAATCAAATGCAAGATTCAAACATATAAAAAAATCATCCACAAGTGTCAAACGTTCATCATGGGAAATTGAGGCAAGACTGGGTAGAAAAAATAAAAATTGACTCTCTCCAACAATTCCTACAGGAATCAACGCAGGTGATAGTGGAGCACAGTGCGGCGATATAGGATCATCACATGCTACCAATAAGGTATAGTGCGATGTCGTTGCACTGGTCTGCACCAACAGAGTGTGACATCATAGGATCATCGCAGTCTTTTTATATAGAATGGTGCGACGATATTTGAAACTAAGGAAAAAATGGAAGAAGGACAAAAAATCTAACTGAACCTTCAGACCTAGGGAGTCCAGATGGATCACCCACAGACTCAGAGAATGAATTTAACTAAAGGAAGGTAGGCTAAAGTCAAATAAGATACAAAAAAACAAAAACAAGTTGTATCCCCGGTATGGTCGCCAATTTTGTTATTAGACTAATCGGTAAGTGCGGACACAAACAGATCTCCCTAGTTTCACCCGAAACTAGAACAAAACAAAACAAAATATAATACTTTCCCTAGGATTTAATTATTGAGTTTACTAGATAACAAGAGATAGAAAACATACCTTTTAAATGTTGTTTCCTCTTTTCGTCATCATCCTTGCCCCGTCCTAAATCTCATGCAATATTTAACCTGCAAAAGAACACAAGCCAACAAAGTGAAAGCAACAAAGTATACTAAAAGAAAACCTATGTATGTGATCAAGGAATCATGCAATAAAACAAGATTGATTTATGGGAACGAAACATATTGTTGCATCATATTAAATAGAAAGTGGAGAATAAAATCAAATCCTTGATGTCGCAAGGTCCCCTTTCAATGGCCCTTTTCTATAACACACACACCTTTTATCCAAAGCCTTCAAATGAAGAAGATCCACCATGTAGCTTGTAGAACTAAAGCAGAGCTCTCAAGAATAATCTAAAGTAGAAATCTCCATACAAATATTATCTTATTCAACCTTATCCTTTTCCATGATAGATCCCTCCTTATATAGTTTGAAGGAGATATGGATGAGGATATTTGGATGATCCCACCAAATCAGACAAGTGAGTAACATCCAAACCGATCAAAGGCCACCTCATCTTCTAGAATATTCCCTTATAGAACATTCGTGAAGTTTGAATTTTCCTTATATTTTAGCATCATCAAACCCTATGCACATGCAGCCTATAGAGACGTCGCAGTCTAGCTCTAGTGTAGGGTGCAATGATTAGGCTCATCACACCCCATGCATATTTCAGGGTGCGACGACCTTCCTTGATATGGCTTTTGAGAAAGGAAAGAAAATCACTTTCCTCATGGAGAAATACTCTTTTAATATATTTAGGGAACATGAAAATATGTTGTCAAGTGACCACTAAGGTGACCAAAATAATGTGTAACAAGGGGCCAACCCTGATTTTCCATACAGGAACTAGACGGGTGGAGGTTTTCCTTAATTTAACTAGGGACAACAAGGTTTCACGCAAATCTCTAGCTCATCCATGAACTTGTATTGGCAACCTAGTGCTAGTACCAATCCAGGATATTCTTTTCTAGTTGGTTCTCAACCCAGAACCTCTAGTGTGCCTAGTTGGAATTCCAACCCCTTGATAAGGTTAACTTTTCTGGAAATGTTAAACTTACTAGACCTATCAAATCTTATGAACGATCTGGTTGGTCATGATACAAAATAGCCATCGGTCCACACCAAGTTTCCCTAGGACATTCCTAAGTTCGAAGGAAAGCTTGGTGAATATCCCGGTGACCACATGAAAATTTTTAATATATGGTGTTCATCAAATTCCTTAAACAATTATTCCATCCAACTTTGTATTTTCCAGTGCACTCTTAAGGGAGCCACAATGAAGTGGTACATCGAACTTGACAGTGGAGCATTTTTCACTTTGCACGATCTGGCCTTATTTTTCTTCCACCACTTCCAGATTCCTATCCGGTATGAGTTTTTCATCAACCTCCTCTCCTCTCTATGTTTACAAAGGATAAGTACATTAACATCTTGGATCATATCTAGGATTGGAAGAGAAGGAAGAGGATGATCAAATCCAAGGTTCCTCCTAAATTCTTGTTGGAATGGTTCCTCAAATATTTATTGTTGTACATCTCTAAAGATGTATCTACATCATGTTTATTTTCATAGGAAGAGGTGATATTTAGGGTCCAACAATTAGATATGATTTACTTGTAGTATGGGATATTTTACAAAATTATACCGGATGCATTGCGACCTAGTTTCAATCCTTCAAAAAATGAAATCCATACCTCATGTCCATGGTATCATTGGGTCCATTAAAATAATTATATCAAATACAGTCAAGAACTTGATGCAACATATGATTATTCATCATTCTATGGTTGGTCGGGACATGGCTTCAACCATTTCCACTATCAAGTCATCATACATTCACATTGTACATTTGACGGTACCGAAGAGAACCTAGCAATCTAGAGGGAATAAAAACAATGGAAAGGATAAGAAAGGTGGTGGAAGTAATAATAAAAATGACAAAATTGATGCATAGGCTCTAGGGAAAAAAAATGAGAAGAGGAAGGTGAAATTACCTTGTAAACTTTGTGGGGATGATCACCCTACCCATCAGTTCCTAAATATGGAATAATCCCACCGCCTTCTTGTGTAGTAACAACCTATTCTACTATTGAATCTGTTCTCGTAACATAATAATATGCAAGTAGAGTCTTCTGGTGGAAATCCACAAGGGGGAATTCTGAATGCACCTTTTTCAAATGGATCTATGTATTTCATCAATATGGTGAACAATAAGAAGGAGGACGAAGTATATTTGTCTACCAAATCTCGCAATTATGGTAACTCTAAGTCAATGTCGAAATGAAAAGAAACTTCAGATACTCAAAATTCTCTCCATATAGAGAAACCTGATAGGGAAACAATGTCACACATACTGAAAGGTGTGTATAAGTGTGTGTCACATAACCCTAGTGCTCGCGCCACTCCTAACTATTCTATTATTCAGGATTTATCTCAGATGTCATGTGTGATGTATGCCTTAGAAGTGATCCTAAGTTTCCCTACGCAATGAGCTACATTTTTGTCCATGATCAGAGAAGATGAATCTTTGAGCCAACTCATTATGAAGTTTGATGCCACTGAGGTGATGCCTAACCTCCCTTGTCATGTGGCCTTCCATGTCAAGTTTGTGTATTATGTTAGCACATTATATGTACTGAAAGACATCATTAGTTTTACTAATCATGTGATTTTTCCTTCTCTTAGAAGTCAATTATTTAAAATTTCATAATTTTGGGTCATAGGGTAACGTTTCTTAAATTTTTGAGTCATGTCTCCTGTAAATAAATCAAGGTGATCGATTTTTATCCTAGGTATAGAGTTGATCAAATACATGGTCATGTCTTGATGTCATGAAAGTGGGTGTCATCATTTGCACAAAGGGAAGGTATGGGTCATTTCTAGTAATGTAAAGGTGGTCATAAAATGTATAACCAAAAAAAATATCCAAAGGGTCTTGGAGGATCATCCAACCACCAAATGTCTTGTCAAATTTTTCAAATCAAAGGCGTTGCTAACTCTCCTAGAAGTTAGCAACACCTTCAAAAATGTGTCAATATTTGGTAATGATGTTTTTGTAAAAGGTATCTAACAGTTTTTTCTAGTATTCAGTGCCTTTTCATCTTCATTCATCATTAAGGGTTCATTATTCCAAATATTTATCACCATTTTTGGAAGATTTCTGCAAACTGGTTTAGTGCTTTGAACTGACACTACGAACTAATTTCCTGTAACAACTTTCTCTGATGTTTTCATCATAATTGTTGAATCAAAATTTGGGTGCTTCAAAAATTTGGTGTGGAGAAGCACCATATTACCATTGACGTTACGAAAATAAATCAGCCTAATCTAGTTGACAGTTTGGGAGAAAATTCAAAATTACCATCCACAGGAAATTTCGCAGTGCTTCCTCCATAGGCACTATAAACTCTAACAGATTGACAAATATGAGCTAAGAGAGGGATGTGATTTGTCAAGGAAGGTTCGAATGGTTTCCTAGGAAGTAGTTGGACATGAAGGAAATGTGTTCTATCACCATATCAATCATCATGACTTGTTTCAAAAGGAATTTATCACAATAGACAAGATCCAAAAAGATAGAAATTTTTTATGTTTTTGTTGGAATGGAGGAGGATTCTATGTAGCTCCTTGGTTTCGACCTCCTTAGAGTAGAGAGAGATCATTCACTATATATTAAGGGGATTTTTATAAGGAAAATGAGGGATGGATGATCTAGAGAGGAGAGATATGGAGGAGCAATTTTGCTTCTTTTTTGTAATTCTAAGAGAATTCATGTTTTAGTCATTTTAGTTATTGAAGATCCATGAGAGTTGTGCTACCAAATTGTTTGAATTTTTATTTTATTTTATTTCTTTACATCTTCTTACTTGTATAAATTATAGATTCATAGGATCGTGAACTTCACTTGATTAATAGATTATTGAGTATAAAAAGATCTATTATAACTTGCCTATTAAATCATTTTTTTATTCAAGTACCTTGCATTCACTTTTTCAGAAAGGTTTATTGTTTTGTGAATGATCCACTTTTTTTTTATCTTATTCATTCCTCTACCCATCATTATATAAAACTTTTGTTTGTTATGAAGCTTGATTTCCTTCACTGAATAGGGTGTTGATGACTCATTTCCCAATGGTAGCTACTGATCTACAATTAGCTTGTTTCCCTCTTCCTTTCCCAGTCTCGCTAATCCACCTACTTAAACCAGTTCAATCCTAAAGAATCAAATGGGTACTGGGATCATCTTTCAAGCAGTCTAAGGAGAACTTCTAGTGATAACATTTTTGGCATCGTTTCCAGGGATGAATTTGAAGATATTCCCTCGGAGAACGACACACATTAGATCCATCTTTGGATGGTGAAATAAAGTTGGACATATTCAAAATGCATCTTTCACGTAGTGACCCCACTCCATGAAGGAAATATCAAGTGATGACTCCACAACTTCAAAATGTTGAAGGAATTTTTGATTGTTTTTTCTCAGAGGTTTGCAGCTCTTAACTTTTCTACAGTTCCTAGTTTCCCTCAACCAGTACCTCATATGTCAGAATGGGGATATTTTCTTCCTATATTCAGAATAAGGGAGGATAATCCTGTAGAACATCTCATCAAATTTCATCAATGCATGGATCAAATTGATCTACATCATGATGAAATTTTGATGAAAATGTTCATGCATTCATTAGATGGTGATGCACATCAATGATTTTTCTTACTACCTAATTCTAGCATCTCAACATTAAGGAAATTTCATTGAAATTTTAATGAGCAATGTAAAAGGTATTTTTCATTTGAATTTATATTTGAGAATTGTTGTGAGGAGTTTGAAAAAAATATCCAGCATACAACAAGTATTTCTTCAAATTGTAAGGATGAAATAGATTTTTATGTTGAAGAAATCAAGGGAAAATCATATAATATCTTTCCTAGTTTTCGAGTGTTGAAAGCATATTTTGTTGACTGTTCTTATCATGAATAAATTGGAAGCCATGTAGTAGATGCATTTTTCCTTGTAACAGATGTCTCTAAAAATCATTCATGTGATGACTTAGTTGTCCCAAATGTTGACAAAAATCAACCTATCCTTGATGGATACTATGATAATAAGGATAAGATATTTACTAAAGAACATATAGAGATTATTAGCAACCATCCAGTATATGGTAATGAAGAAGATAAGGAGGAATTGCATCAACAATTAAAATTCTCTTTATCACCCATTGATGAGCAGAAATCTCGAAGGATCAATGAGCTCATGATTATCATTTTTTCACTTGGACTTCCAAAATACATCAAACAACATATGAGTAGTTATGGATCATATGAGGACCACAATTTTGTTGAAAAATCATTCTTCACAAGGAGCAATATTTCCTTCTTAACCAATTGAAAATTTTCCATGTTCTTCAGGATACAATGGCAATCTGGATGGATTCCTTACTTGCGCAAGTCCCAATTGTTGTAACTCTGGGTACATCTCTTATTCGCAGCAGTGAGTGTAGTATTTTCTTGGAACTTTTGCTGAAAATATTACCTTCTTTTTTATTTTCTCAAAGAGTTGCCTCCCAAAAGTTATTTCCATCATTCAATTACTTTCATGGATTTTGTGGAAGTTTTCTTACACCTAAGAAAATCATTAGTTGGTTAGAGTGGTCTTATGTATATAAATAATATCAAACCATGAGGATTTCATTTTTTGGTTTGCATTAGATCAACAATAATGATTCCATATCCCAATGGATAAAGGGAACTAGAACTGCAGAGGTTCTTGGAGTCTCACAGGGAGGTCTAACATGTGATTTTTCCTTCTCTTAGGAGTCAATTATTTAAAATTTCATAATTTTGGGTCATAGGGTCAAGTTGATTAAAACTTTGAGTCATGTCTCATGTAAATAAATCAAGGTAATTTATTTTTATCTTGGGTCTAGAGTTAATCAAATACATGGTCAAGTCTTGATGTCATGAAAGTGGACGTCATCAGTTGCACAAAGGGAAGGTATGGGCCATTTCTAGTAATGTAAAGGTCATCATAAAATTTTATAACCAAAAAAAGTGTGCAAAGGGACTTGGAGGATCATCCAACCACCAAATGTCTTATCAAATTTTCCAAATCAATGGCGCTGCTAACTCTCCTAGAAGTTTGCAGCACCTTCAAAAAATAAACATTTGTCAAATATTTGGTAATGACATTTTCAAAAAAGGTATCTAATAGATTTTTATAGTATTTAGTTCATTTCCATATTCATTCATCCTTCTGGGTTTGTTATTCCAAATATTTATCACCATTTGTGGAAGATTGTTGCAAACTAGTTCAACGCTACGAACTAATTTTCTATAGCAACTTCCTTTGATGTTTTCATCATAAATTTTGAATAAGAATCTGGTTCCTTCTGAAGTTTTTTGTGGAGAAGAACCATATTACCGTTGAAGTTTCGGCAAAACTTTAACCCAACCCAGTTTGTATTTTGGGAGAAAAGTCAAAATTACCATCTACAGGAAAGTTCGCAGTGCATCTTGCATATGGGCTATGAACTCTAACAGTCTGACAAATCTGAGCTATGGGAGGGATGCCAGCTATCAGGGAAGGTTTGAATGGTTTCCTAGGAGGTATTTGGACATGAGGTACATGTTTTCTATCACCACATCAAGAATCACCACCTGTTTCAAAAGGCATTTATCTCAATAGACAAGATCCAAAAAAATAGGAATTTGTTATGTTTTTGTAGAAATATTTTGTAACAAACTCCTAAATAGAGAAGGATCATATGTATCTCCTTTTTTTCGACCTCCTTATAGTAGAGAGATATCATTCACTATATATGAAGGGGATTTTGATAAGGAAAAGGAGGGATGGATGATCCAGAGAGGAGAGAGTTGGAGGAGTAGTTTTGCTGCATTTTTGTAAGCATGAGGGCATTTATGTTTTAATCAAATATGTTATTGAAGATCCATGGTATTGTTGATCAAAATTACCAAATGACAATTGAGAGAATTTTTATTGCAACGTTTCCTTATCTTATGGGAACTTTCAATTTCCCAGAACCAGTTTCATAAATTTGTGCTACCCTGGTCGTTTATCAAAATTTGAACCCCTCGGTCCTCGTTACGTGGGTAGGTTCATTTAGGACCTCTTATTTTGAATATCTATGGGTTTTACCTTCACTCTGTTAATCGATTGAAGCTCTTGCACATGACAGGATCACCATGCCACTATATACAACAAAGATCACTTATTAAGTTATCCAACAAGAAACTACAGACCTTGATCCTACTTCTTCATGCATGAAATGATACGATTAGTTCTCAGAGCCCATCTAGGCTCATAATTATTTGACTTATATCAACTCCCTTGAAATTTTCTTTCATTTTGACGAATCCATTATAGAGGAAATGACAAGGTCAAAAAAACAATGGGAGGATATTCATCATCGATCATATTTCCTTTCAAAGAGTAGTCGAGTCAAAAGAGAAGAATTTTGGTCAACCATGATTGGAGGTGTTGATAAGTCTGTAAATCCCTTAGCAAATAATGATGTTTACACTAAAATTAACATGGCTAATATATAACAGAATGTTATGATTAACATCTCTAGAACCATGGCATCGTATAAAATGCTTTTATCGGTGCGGGTTGTTCTCCTAAAGCAATCCATACATATACCTCTTTATTTAAAGAATTTCTTGACAATTTTTCATGGTCTTATGAAGAAATTCTAGGCATTGACCCTCGTATTGTCGAACATGATATTCTCACTTAAGAAAAAACTAAAAATTTTCAGCAAAATTTGCATCCAGCAAACCCCAAGAAGGCGACCACTATAAATATGAAGTTTAAAAGTTGCTTGAGGAAAGTTTTATTTACCCAATTCCTCATACCGAATGAGTGTCAAACCCCGATCCGGTGGATAAAAATAAAGGAACCATATGAGTTTGTATGGATTTCCTAGATCTGAAAAAGGCTTGTCTAAAGGACAACTTCCCCACACCCTTGATTGGTTAGATGATCAATGAGTGTGCGAGAACTGAAATATTTTCCTTCATGGATGGAATTTCTAGATATAATGAGATTTAGATTCGGCCTAAGGATCAACATATGACAACATTTATATGACCTTGCGGGAATTTCACATACAAAAATATGCCATTTGTCCATACAAATGTTGGAGCCACTTTCCATTGAGCCATGTATTTTTCTTTAGATGATTTGAAGCATATATGGATGACCTCACTACTCTTTTTCATAAGAGTAGATCATCCAGCGCACCTTAGGCTTATCTTTGAAAGATTTCATTATTATCATATTTGATTGAGCCCGAATAAATGCATATTTTGTGTCATTTTGGGGCGTTTGTTGGGTTTCATAGCGTCCAACAAAGGGATCATGGTTGATCCATTAAAGGTTGAGGAAATAGTTCAGTTTCCTCCCCCATGTGATATTTATCAATTGCGGAGTCTTCAAGGAAAGGAAAATTTTCTTCAACAATTTATTGTGAACTATGTGGACATCACCAAGGGATTCATGCACTTTTTGAAGAAATGGTTTTCTTTTATCCACGATGATTTCTTGGAACGATATTTCTATGGGCTCAAGAATTCTCTTATTTATACCCCTTTTCTTAGTCCTCGCAAATATAACGAGGATTTCTTGTTATATATCATGGAAACATAATCCAAAGATTTTATGGTTTTGGTTCAGGAATATGATCTTAGTGATTGTATGATTGGCCCTAAACTCAATTATTTTCATGTCGATGATTTATCCTTGGTAGTTATTCATGCTTTCAAGAGATTATGGAATTACATTTTGCTTAAGAAAACCATTGCAGTTGTTGATGTCAATCCTTTTCAATACATCCTCACACAACATATAATTGGGAAAAAAAAACATAAATGGATTGTAATTCTGCAATAATTTAACTTGGAATTTGTTTCTTCCAAGTCTAAGAAGTATCTAGTTTTCTCTGAGTTGATGTCAAAAATTCCCTGGGAGAATGAGGAACCCATGATTATGGATTTTTTTCCTAACGAACATGTGTTCCTTATTTCTTCCAGTGATACTTGGTATGGATATATCCTTAGATATCTCTAGACTCTCAATTTTTCTCTGCATTATTCATGGGACGATCGATGTCACATTCGCCACCAGGAAAATAATTACCTCATCAATGGCCACACTTTTTATAATCATAGAGTCGATTTAATTCTTTGTTTCTTCTTAACCCATGAAAAAGTAGAGTATGTGCTAATGATTTCCATAGTGGAGCATGTGGTGGTCACCTATTTGGGTTGGAAATATTCCAAAAAATATTTCACACTCGATACTTTTGGCCAACGATATTTTGATATTGTGTTGAGGTGGTCAAAACGTGTCATCATTTCCATATTGTTTCTCAGAAAATGTGTGCACACCCTAATCCATTGTTCCTTGTCGTCATCGTTGGTCCATTCACAAAGTGGGGAATTTATTTCACTACAGGCCACCCACCTTTAGCTAGGGGGAATTGTTATATTGTCTTGGTCATTGACTATTTTAGAAAGTGGGTGGAGACCATGCCTACTTTCACGAAATATGGTGAGACTACAGTCTTGTTTTTTTCAATCATGTTATTTCTAGGTTCGGAGTTTTGAGAGAGATTTTCACTGACCATGGTAGTCACTTTCAAAACCAAATGATGCTTGAGTTAGCATCCAAATTGGGATTCAAGAAAGAAAATTAATATCCTTATTATTTGCAGGTGAATTTTCAAGTATAGGTCGTGAATTAGAGGTAGTGAACAAGTCTCTCAATACCATACTTCAACTCATTATCAATAAGAGAAAATATAGATAGAATTTGATACTTTATCCAACATTATGGGCCTATCGAACCTTCATCAATAATTCCACTAGATTATCACCTTTATGTCTCATTCATGGGGTGGAAGAATGTTAAGAACCAAATATCAATATAGCATAGAAAAACCATAGAAAAAGTACTCAACACCTTGAAAAAGAGGTAATTTCAGATATTAAGCCTCTTCGAGGGGGCAACCTCCTTTTACTGCACTTAAATTTTCAAGTACAAGATGATTCCAAATGAAAATGTCTCCTTGGTATATATAGGAGACTAGGAGGTATAATTACAACTAATGGAATAAAGTCGACATAAATAAAATAACAATACTAATCTAATATGCCCCAATTAAGGGGTAATAAGCCAATATTAAAGCTTAACATGCCCCTCCCCTTGAGACAAATGTTGTCTACAGTGCTTGAGTAATTCTGGATTCTTTTGTATAAAAGACTCATCTTCCCAAGTGGAATCTTCGACCGATAGTTTCCTCCATTTAATAAGATACTCTAAAATGGATCTATTCCTCAGCTGGAGAATTCTTGTGTCAGTGATGGCTTCAGGATCCAATATGATTTTTCCTTCCTTGTCAAGTTCTAGCAATATAGTTTGAACTGGGATCTTGTCACCTTTAACCTTCTTTAAGCATGAAACATGGGAAACTCAATGTACTCGTGAAGATGCAGGAAACTTCAATTTATATGCCATAGTACCAATCTTTTGAAACACCTTATAAGGGCCATAGTACTTTGGTGATAATTTATTATCCTTCTTGGCTTACTTGAGGGACATTTGTTTGTATGGTTGTAGTCTTAAAAACACCCAATCTCCTACTTCAAAACTTCTTTCACTACGATGTTGATATGCTTGTTGTTTCATGTGATTCTGTGCCATGGTAAGATTGTCCTTTAAGATTTGGAGAGCTTGTTTTTTATTCTCAATGTGATCTTCCACTGCTTAAACCTTATATTTTTCTTTTAGAGAAGAAGTGATGGAATGAGGGTGGCCATAAAGTGCCATAAATGGTGTCATTTTTGTTGCAGTGTGAAAGGAAGTGTTATACCACCATTCTGCCAAGGGTAACGATTTGAACCATTTTGTTGGATTATCAGAGACAAAGAAACGAAGGTATCCTTCCAGACATTTGTTCACTATCTCGGTTTGTCCATCAGATTGAGGATGATAGGATGAACTATGAGCCAATTGAGTACCCAAACAAGAAAATAATTCTGTCCAAAAATGTCTAGTGAAGATGGGATCTCTGTCACTTACAATAATCTTTGGGCTGCCATGTAGCTTTTTAACTATTTCCATGAATGTGGTGGAAACTATATATTTGAAGGGATGAGAGAGTGCACAAAAGTGTGCATACTTAGTCAGTCTATCAACAATCACCATGATGACACTCTTTCCTTCAGACTTCGGTAACCCTGTGATGAAATCAATGGAAACCTCCTCCCAGAGATAACTTGGGATAGATAATGGTTGTAAAAGACCTGGGGTCTTAATTGTTTCCACCTTGTTTTGTTGGCAAACCAAACATTCTGCCACAAACCTTTGAACATCATTTTTAAGGCCATCCCAAAAAAAATACTTCTTGTCTCTATGGTAGGTTTTCAAAAATCTCAAGTGCCTTCCTACTGGAGAGGTGTGAAATTCCAATAGTACCTTTTGTTTGAGTTGGGAGTTCTTACATAAATATAAGTGATCTTTGTACCATATTGAATCATTTTTCCATGTAAATGTATCTGATGCATTGGAATCCTACTATAACCTTTGAATGCAAGTCCACACTTTTTCGTCATTCTTCCATTCATCCCTTGGTTCTATTGTCCAATCGGGTTGGATGATCGATATAGCACAGAGAAAGGCCTCAACATCTTCATCCTTTCTTGAGAGTGCATTTGCCACAACATTTTGCTTCCCCTTTTTATAGACGATTTCAAAATCATAACCCAATATCTTGGTTACCCATTTTTGTTGTTCTTCTGAAGATAG
>SNQJ01S0007759.1:195505-207440 GCA_010110895.2 Picea sitchensis | reverse complement strand
ATGAGGGATTTCACCATAAGGGGACCACTTTGGAGTTCATCCATATTTACTTCTTATCAAACATGAAAAAACAATAATGAGTCATATTTACATCAAACAATATTGGGTCCATTACTTAAACCTTTGTGCTACGGGGCTTTCTTCAAGGGTTGACATCAATTAAAACCAACCTTAATCAACACTACGTCGAAAATGTCCTACCTTGAAATGGCGAGAGGTATGAATGGAGTGAGAAAGGCATGCAATATGAAAGGCAAAATGACTAAGGATACACTAAATTGAATCTTGAATATCATATATCACAAATTTAAACTTGGTTTTGAGGAGGTTTGAGTATGCTTAGTATACAACATTTGATAAAATTAATAATGATAAACTCGGATGGCTAAATTATACGAAACGTGGAGGGAGAAAAATCATGTGAAATCCATAAGAATGAGACGAAATCCTAAAGGCCTAGTTAATTGAAATATTATTAAAATTTATTTTTTCATATATTATATAATAAATCATTTACAAATTAAAATAAAACCAATATTAATAAAAGGATATTTTAAACTCATTTAAAAAATAATCATGTAACATCTAACGACACAAATCAAAATTTGTATTTATTTAAGCACAATTTCACAGTTTGGTAGATTTCTAATCTCAGCAAGGATTACCAGTGAATTACAACCCTAAAGATTGAGATATTTCAGATTTTTAAGTTCTCCTATTCTAGAAGGAAATGATTTTGTAATTTTACAATGGTTAAGATACAAGAATTGAAGATATGAAATATTACCTATCTCTTAAGATATATCTTCAATCTCACTGAAAGCTAAATAAATCCATTCAATTCATGTCAAGTGCCAATCATCTTGAAGGTATCATTCCTCCCAATTTGTGTAAAATTTCGAGTCTTGATTTCATAAACTTATCAGAAAATGCATTAGAAGAAAAAATCCCTCAGAATTGTAAGAATGTGTTTGTGTCTTTCCTTGCCAATAGTAGACTATGTGGGTAGCTAACTGACTATCTATGTCCTTCAACAATGTATTTTCTTGAATCCTCCTCGAACAAAGGTGTTGTATGGGGTGTAACTAAAAGGACTACATTTTTGTTCCTTTGCTTGATATTGTTAGTTGTAAGGTGGATAATGTTGGGATAGAAGGTTGTGGCACAATATCTGGAGAAAACTAGGCTTAAAGCTCCTCCTAAACCCAATGATTATCATTTTTCAAAAGAGACAAAGGAGCCTCCCAATATTAATGTGGAAATGTTTGAAAGGCCTCTATTGTGCATTATCATAATTGATATTATAAAAAAAACTCACAATTTCAACAAAACCAATATTATTGGGGATGGTGGGTTTGACACTAACTACCAACCTAGATCCATCTTAAATTTGGATCTACCAAGAATTGAGAGGGATCAAATCCATTGAAGTGAAAACCTATTTTTAAAGTGAAAAATCTGAGTAAATGTTTGCATCTCAAGGGATTTGATCCCTCTCAATGCTTGGTAGATCTGGAGTTAAGATGGATCTAGTTTTAATTGTGGGCATTGATCACGTGAAAATCGTAGATGATCATCATTATGTATATGTATATGTTTGAGATGAATTTGATCATTTGAAATGTATGAAATATCATTTATAATATAGAGAGTACTATCAAGAAGGCCACTTCAAAAGTTACATGAGGAATAAGGTGAATAGTAATAAAGTAACAATGTTGAATGATGAAAATTGTAAATAACAATAAAGTAATAGGATGTATATAATCAATAAAAAATAGATTGTGATCAATTTGAATCCATCTTCTTCAAATTTTCTTATAGCCATACCTGCTATCTATCTTCTTCAACTTTTCTTATAATCACACCAGCTAGTTTTGCCATCTTTTCATATCAATCATATAAAAAAAAAAGAGTTGAAACTAATGACCATTCAAACTTTAACTTGTGATATTGTAGTAAATTTCATACGATTCTCTCTTTCTTCCGAATATTAATATAGCTTTCTCCAACATTAATCTTTATTTTTTATGGATTGTTAAGCTCTGAATGAGTTTCAATGGAAGTTGTTTTTTATTACCTCTTTCAATAGGTGGGTGGTTCTAAGGGTGAAATTCCACGGTTATATATAATTCCATATGTTTGATGTAAGCATCACCTTAGCTCCAATTGTAATAAGTAACTCAATTTCCATGTCTTTCTCATATGTTTCCATAGAATAATTGCTTCTTATTCTTGCAGGAACATTGGTTGTAATGGGACAATCTAGTTATCTTAAACAACACTTATTATGATTTTTTACATCATTGTTTGTCACAAACAAATGTATGCTCTTATCAAACAAATATTTTTTGGAAGAAGCCAAGGAAGTATATATATGAGTCATAAGTAATTTCCACTCTTCCACAATTGTCATTGCATCCCTAACATTCATCAACAAATTGAGAAAAGACATTTTTTCTCATGCCTTTCTCCATCTTATCAAACCACAATATCAAGGGTCACAATTGTTGTGAATGATTTCCATAATTTTTTTTCAAAACCTTTAATATCTTTAATATGTTTTGGTGATGTCATGGAAACATATTTAACCTCTCGAGGAAAACTAATGGTGTGTCATCTATATTTGTATTTCCCACATATTGAATGCATAGCCTACAAAATTGGACTTGCGCATGCTATCTACATCCCTTCAACTTGGTTTTTTTCTTGAGACTTTGAGCATGGATCCCGCTGGATCTCAGTGATATATGAAACTTTCCATATGGTTTCATCTTACACCTTAGGGAACTCTTGAACTTCATGGCAGCGACTGGAGGAGGGATCATCGATCCCTCCTACAGTCAAGTTTTGGTAGGTCAAAGACCCGGGACATGTGGGCTTGGCTCATATCAAACTCCCCGAACCCCAGATACTTCTGAAAATCTGAATAATGACAAGGGAAAACAATCAATACCAAATCCACACATAGCGATGGAGGACCCTGCAATCCCCAGATCCACATCTTGTACAAACACCACTAGTTTCCTTCCCAAATCAACTGAGAACCCAAAATACGAAATAAGTACAGACAACATAGGCCTCTAGTTTCAGCACATGTAGGAGCATGCATTCATAGGAAAATTCATGGGAATTTGGACAATAGAAAAAGCACTAACATGGTGATCCAAATTATTTTCGGCATGAAATGAGAGAGAAGATACAATAAAGAAATGCAAAGAGATATCGCGGATATCCAATAATATAACATAAATGTATCAGAGATGCAACCATAAACACAGAGATACAGTAATACATGATTTCTATTAATGAAAGAAATGTACAGATACTGTAAAAATACAGAGTGAAAGACTCGCTAGAATGATGGCAGCGTATCTCTGAGAAGAGATGTGAGGGCTACTCGCATTCACAAGAATATGGTTACAATGAGGCTCTGAAGGCCTTTTTAAAATAAACTGCAATGTCAAAAACCCTAGACATCCAAAAACCTAACCCTAGTAGATGAAGCACCAAAAGTCATGTGGGCCCCATTTGGGTAAGTCAGTACATCAACTTCACATGGTCGTAACTTTTGCATATGATCTTCGTTTTAGGTGCACGATATCCCATTGGAAAGGTATCATTGGGGAGATTCATTTTGGGGGCTCAATCTACATTCAGCTACCATTGAGAAGCTTGAACCCGAAAAACCTTCATTTAGGCCCTCGAAATGGCCCCGGAAGTTAAAATTGCTAAAAATAGTAAATTGCCAAAATTGCCAGAAAACTGTTTTGAGCGAGTTGGAAAAGGTGGGTGGCCAGAAATATCCACCTGGATCAATCATCCCCCCTTAGGAAGAAATGGTGTCCATTACGTTGAGTTCATGGGGGAGAGGGGAAATCGATTGTTGAATCTAAATCTTGGTGAGCTGCTTGCCTTGCTAGAGATATCACGCTTCTTGGTTTGTGGAAGGCTATCACAAACCTATTGAGGATGGGTCTGTTCAAAAAGTCAAGCTACATGAGAGGATTGTGTGCAAAAGGAATATTTGCGATTTTTTGCAACCTTGTTGACCTTCTTTTGTTGGATAGAAGGTGCTTGGGGTGAGGCTGTAGTGGTTGCAATGTCCTTCTATTCACCTTTTGAATAGATTGTGAAGAAGATGCATTTTGCAATATGAGATACTACCTTGAGACATTTTTTAGGTGGAACAATAGTCGAAACTACCTCTTGTATTCTGCAGATATGACCCCCTAGAAAAACAATGACATTACGGGGTCGAGACTCATAAACAACATGGAGTTTCCACATATATGGTTGGCCCAAGAGAACATCAAAGACATCCAGTGGGGAAAAATCACATAATACCTCATCCTTGAAGGGTTGAATGTTGTATGATAATCAACACTGTTGGCTGACACGAAGATCTCGTCCCTGGCGAAGCCACTCGATGTTGTATGGTTGTGGGCTTGGTGTTGTCGACAATCCCAACTGTTTGATGACCTCTGTTGAGATGAGGTTCTTATGGCTTCTTCTATCAACAATAAAATGAAGCAGGGTCCTCTTCACCCACATCTGTGAATGAAAAAGGTGCTCCCCCTCTTCAGGATCTATTGGTTCTTCTGGTTGAATTGTTGCGGTTATGACAATAGCAGTGGGGTCTGCGTCGATGATCTGTCTTTTACCATTATTTTTAGAATCAGATTTTGAATCAGGGTTCAGCTCCTTTTCTTTGATCTTGGCCACCAATGATTTTTTTGAGTGACATTCATCGGTGTTGTGCCAACATATTTTATGGAAATCGCACCATTTTCCGGTGTCCTTCTTCGTCTTCCCATGACCCTTCTTTTCCTATGGCTTAGAATGGTATTATGAAAGTTGTTTGTTAGGGTCGATTTTCTCATACTTTGGTTGTTGAGGATTTTCATATCCGAACTCTCGTTTGTTTTGGTGCTTAAATTTCTGCTCTATTTTAACACCATATCGATAAGCAGCACCGAGTGATGAGATGTCCAGAAAATCCATTTCAGTTTGGTTGTATCTGTATAGAGCCCCATGGTATTTCAGAACCAAATTTCGTTCGGAGTCTTTGATACCCACCTTGGTGCGCAAGGTATGGAAGGTATTGGTGAACTCCAGAACTTCTTGTCCCCTCTCTTTCCGCAGTGTGGTCCATCTCATGTACTGGTCCTCATAGTTTCCAACAGGGTAATATTGTTCCTTTACTGCATCCACAAAAAATTCCCAAGTTGGCTCGGCCCCATATATTCCAGACTCCTCTGTGTAAATTTTCTCCTAGTAAGTTTCCCACCAATGTTTGACATGGGGGAGAGCTTTAAGGAGTGTGAAGGTGATCTTTCCCTTGTCGGAAAAATTATCAACAGAGAAATAACCTTCTAACATATTTAACCATTTGTCTAGGGCATCCACATCTATCTGACCTTCAAATACGGAAATATCAAAATTAACCTGTACCTTGAAAGGAGAGGTACTTCCAAAGTGGTTGTTTGATAAATATGCACCTATTTCTATCGACAGGCATAGAAGTATGTGGGAAAAATTCTCCATCATTCCGTCCCTCTGTCACGTGAGAGCTTGCTCAAGCAATAGAGTGATAGAATCGTCTGCTTCGTCATTTTTATTTTATTATGCCATGGAGGGTTTCTTGGGCATGCGAGAGAAATTTTCTTCAAGAGAGGAAAGCTTGAGACATAACTTTCTATACTCGGACCTCATCGGGGATATGCACTGAAAAATTATCAAGATCATCCTTCTCTGATACCACTAATCCAAATTATTTTCAACACGAAATGAGAGCGGAGATATAATAAAGAAATGCATAGAGATATCGTGGATATCCAATAATATAACAGAAATGTATCATATATGCAACCATAAACACATAGATACAGTAATATACGATTTCTATTAATGAAAGAAATGTACAGATACTGTAAAAATACAGAGTGAAAGACTCGCTAGAATGGTGGAAGCTTATCTTTGAGAAGAGATGTGACAGCTACTCGCATTCGCAAGAACATGGTTACAATGAGGCTCTGAAGGCCTCTTTACAATAAACTAGAATGTCAAAAACCATAGACATCCAAAAAGCTAACCCTAGGAGATGAAGCGCCAAAATTCATGTGGGCCTCATTTGGTTAAGTCAGTACATCAACTTCCCGAGGTCGTAACGTTTGCACACGATCTCCGTTTTAGGTGCACGATAGCCCGTTCGAAAGGTATCATCGAGGAGATTCATTTTGGGGGCTCAATCATGCGTTTGGTTATCATTTAGAATATCTACCCTGAAAAACCTTCAGGTAGGCCCTCAAAATGGCCCCAGAAGTTAAAACTGCTAAAAATAGAAAATTGCCAAAATTGCCAGAAAATTGTTTTGAGCGAGTTGGAAAAGGTGGGTGGCCATTGATATCCACCTGGATCACATAGTGGATCAACAAAACTTGGAAGCTAAAAGTTCATATAGATCTGAAGGTTGGCTCCAAAGGCTTCTTCAATGCAATTTTCTCCAACTTGGAAGATCATGACCGCATTTTTGAAAACTTACCTTACTTCTTCAACTCAGTGGGGCATCACATACGACCATGGATGGAGAGGTTCTCACCTGAAAAATAAGACTTCATATTAGCTTCAGTCTGGATATGCTTATATTCCCTCCCCTAGTAATTTTGGGATGAGGAGATCTTTGAAGGAATAGGAAATACTTTGGGAAGCTTTGTTCAAACCTCAGAAATCACAAAAATGAGTCACTACACAACTTATGCTCACATGTGTGTCTATATGGATCTCACTAGGACACTACCAGACTCCATCAACCTCTTTTATCAGGATAATGAGTGGGTTCAAACACTATATTACAAACATATCCGATTTCGGTGCAAGCGTTGCCATGAACATGGCCACCTCTTTAGGGATTTCCCCCTAAATTCCTAGAACAGATATACAACCTCAAACTCTAATCGAGATGCAGATAGATTTGAGAAAGTCCAATCCCAGAAAAAATATAGGCAAAACCCCAACCCCCAATAGGAAAATAAGGGCTTCAACTCGCGTAACTTCTTTGGATCACTTTCACAAGAGACAGAGGAAATACATCCCCAACACTAGATAGATCCAGTGATAGACCAAATAACCAATGCAGAATTCCCGTAGGACAATTTCAAAAGGTGCAAGAACATGATGCAAGATCAATCTTCCCAACAGGATAAAGAGATGGAACGACAAGATGATCAACCAGACTCTGATGAAGGTGAGGAGATGGATCTGGGAGAACTGGACCTCAAATAAATAATGATGGAATGCAAAGAACAAAACCCTGACTCGATCCCTGAACAACAAGTGAAACTCCTAACAAAAGCTCTGGTACACAATTAGATCTTCAATGAAGCAACATCACAAGATAAGACTCATAATACTCCCTCAAATTCTTCTCTAGGAATTAAATCGTCCTCTTCGCTACCTCTAAGGATCCCTCGAGAGGAGAAAAAGAAAAAATCCATATGCTCCAACAAGAAACTTCTTAAATATCTCAGAGAATATCTAGTAAATTCAGGGCGTATTTCTCTAATGAAAGAAAAGTACTTCCCAACCCCCCCACCTTCCTCATGAAAGTTAACTCCTGGAATATAAAGGGCCTGAATGGTAAGACCAAAAATAGGATTCTTCAACACAATATCGCTCAGGAAAATCCATTTGTTATCATGATCCAAGAAACCAAATGTCCCCATTCGCTAATTCTCTCCTTAGTACCTCGGATTTGGCCTGGCTCCCAAGCAATGGACATTGACGCCATTAGTTCTGCAAGTGGCATCACCCTACTATAGAACTTGAAAATTGTTACCCTCTCCCATTTTTTCACAACCAAGCACTCTATGTTAGCTAAATTCCAACTCATTAGCTCCTCCACTATCGATTTCCTCACTAACATCTATGGACCTCACTCTTCTTCATACAAATCCTCCTTCCTTGACTCCTTGATTTCCCTTTAAAACTTAACTTCCAATCACCATTGGATTATTGGAGAAGACTTTAACCTTATCACCTCTCTCTTCGAAGAAAAAAATGGAGCTATACATATACTTGACCAGGACTCTCTCAACTTCAACAACACCATACAATCCCTCAATCTTGTGGATATTGAAACATCTAATGGCACCTTCACTTGGAACAATCGACGTCACTGCCCCCATCAATTTGCCTCTCTCCTTGATTGATTTATTGTCTATGATTCGATCCTCTTACATAATATGCACCCTTATATGTCCATTCTCCCATTCACGGGCTCTGATCACTGGCCTATTGAGCTCCACCTTTACCTTCTTGGTGGCCCTAGCAATCATCCCTTTCATTTTGAAAGTTTTTGGCTAACCTCCCCTTATTTCCTATAAAACTTCAAATCCTGGTGGACCAACTTCAATCCTCCTTCTCTCTCGCCCATGCACTTCTTCCAACAAAATCTCAAATATAGCAAACAACAACTCAAAATCTCGAACAAGGAGACTTTTGGTAATATTCTACGGGAGAAGCTCAAGCTAACTCAAAAAATGGAGCAACTTTAGCAAGACATCATCAATGAAGGTAGAACTGAATCACTCGTTCAAGAAGAGAAAAAACTTCAAACTCAAATAAATTAAAGAGAAATCCAAGAGGATATTCTATGGAAACAGAAATCCAGAATTAGATGGCTCAAAGAGGGGGAAAAAATACAAATTTCTTCCATAGGTCAATGGCTCAACATAGGAACCATAACCACATCATTTCCCTCAAGAACAAACAAGGCTAGTGCCTAACTGACCACCTAGATATGGAAAAGGATTTGGTCACCCACTTCCAACTCTCCTTAATGAACCTCAAGAGAACCACAACCACACCATTCAAAGCATCATTCATCACATTTTGCGCCTCGTCGCCTTGGACCAAAACATTGCCCTCATGAGACCCATCACACCAGAGGAAGTCGAACACGTGGTGTTTGACATGCCAAAAAATAAGTCCCCTATACCGGATGGATTTAAAACCGACTTTTACCAAGCTTGTTGGACAGTCATTCATTGAGATGTTTGGGAAGTAGTCGAGGAATTCCGCCTCCACACCAATGTTCTCCCAGCCTTAAACGCTACCTTCTTAGCACTCATCCCAAAAGAAGACTGTTGGGCCATTCATTTTTGAATGAGAAGCTGTGAATGAAGGACTACAGTCCCAGTTTTGGTTTAGCACAGGTTGTGCAAGCTATAGAAGAAGCTGGAAAATGAAGCAAGGAAAAGTAACAAAAATCGGTTGCGGAAAAGGACATCGCAACGCCAGCAAGGCAAAAGCAGTTGCAACATAACAAGAAAGAACGTGAGCCCAAATACAGAAGATCCTAGTTATCTTATATATACAAGATGAATACGATTGTAAAAGGGTTCTCCCCTTGTGGTTCGGTTCGGGTTGTTGTTGTTGTTGTTCTTGCCTGTTGTTGATAAGTTGGGTTCTAGTTCTGTAAATGTAATCTATATACAATTTTGGGTAAATAGAGCTATGCGACATGGGTCCAGAGACAAAAGTCTGTAACAGAGAATTACTTTGTATCTCTAAGGTTGTATATGATGATAATATATAAAGAAGGATCCAAAATTTTGAAATATGTTGTGCCATTCTATTTTTATGCTTCTTATTTGTATCTTTATAGTACTTCTTTATGCTTCATAAGTTCCATATGATGTTTCTGTGTATGAATGCTTTTCACATCCTAAGTAGCTTCAGTTCCTGTGTGTATGAGCTCAGATTTGTTCTATAGTTAGCCTATCTTGCACAAGATCATGGTGATTCTTGAAGGTTCTATGAACCCACGTAATTATTCTCCTTGCCCTTCCCTATCCTTCTATCTTGGTTGAGCTTTGGGTGAGACTTCTTCTCTTTGGAGGATATGAAAATGTCGGCGCTCTATACTACACAGTACCTTTTGTTGGTAACCTGAGAAGGACCCTAGTCTAATCAATTCTGCACCAAAAAAATGGTTCTATTTTCAGAACTTGCATTAAAAGGGAACCTGTAGGGAGGATACTTCCATGGATTCACAGATCTAATATTCACCAATGGTGGGAGATAAATTGCGACGCCTTCATATGGAAAGAAGCGGAGCTGAGAAGAAAATTTGTGAAAGATACTCGAGAGGAAGTCTTTTACTTATAAATATCGAGTGACCAGTACGAGATATTCTGGGTTATGTTCCTGGAAGAAATTTTCCACTATATAGATAGGATCCAATGATCAAAATCCGGATCAGAGGTCAAAATTTAGCTCAAAAATCAAAGTTCTTGGAATTGCCTCAAAACGAACGGGTACATATCCCTCGTCGTCACGATCCCAACGCAACTTGTTTGGGTTCAAACAGACGTCGGATGAGTGAGATATCACGATCTGTTCAAATCGCCAAACATGTAAAAAAAATGTGTTGACTATACATTATGTATAGTCCATACGAATGCTGATGTGGCAGAGGCCATATGATGATGTGGCATGTCCATACGATGACATGGCAGTTGGTGATGTGGCATTCAATTATTGGCAGATTTTGGGTGAATCACGATGCAACACGTGGCATCATTTTGATAAATGGTGTGGTGCCACGTGGCCTAGTCATGGGCTGCCACGTGGCACCATTGTAATTGGTTGTTATTTCAAAATTTTATGGAGTCCATGGGATTCGAACCCTGGACCTCCCCACTGTGCAAATATTTGGCAATGGCCACCCTAACGGCGTGCCATATGTTGTTCCTTGACCTATATGTGAGTTTATATTTATTTAAATTTACATTGTTTAATAGTTGGTGTGGGGGTCCAGGTTGGGGCTTAGCCCCAGCCCCCGGTTTCATATGACTTCCACCCGTATGACCACTTGCCACACAGAGAATGCGCATGAATTTTGGATTTGTTTTAAACGGTTTAACCACATGCCCGACACGTGGCATTTAATCATTGGTTCAAAACTCATCCCTTTTCGTATTTGCGTGAGGTCACATGGTGACCCTTGTGACCATGGCCTATGCGGTTTGGGGGCCTAATACCGTTAACGGTTCAATAGTTTGACCATTTTTGCGGTTACGTGCATGTGCTAGGATTTAGCACGAGTTTTTGAGCGTGTTCTTGGTTGCACACACAGAGCTGCGTTTTGGCGAACCAGAGAAAGCAAGCTTGAAGGAAGAAAATGGCAGGAGGTGTTTTTTCCACAAAGAAGCTCAGGGAAGCTTAAGGTCACATGTAGAAGAGGTCATGCCCGGATGAGCCATGATCCGTTTTCAGATTTTTATTAGTCATTTTTTGGGTTTTTATGTATTCTGAACCCAATGGTATGGTCATAAAATCCATTGGAGTTGAGAAGTAGCTTGTAAAAGAATCTTTGACAAATTAATCCGAGAGAGCCAAGTCCATTAAAGGAGGCTCAAGGAGATGTATCCCAGAGAGGGGTGAACTCCTTTATCATCTTCTTGTTGTTGTGAGTTTGATGGTTTATTTGCTGCAAGTTATGATTGTTGTGTATATATTTAAAGCATATATTGAACCATTGAATAGAACTTTTCCTCACACATAAAAATTTAAAAGAAGCATGAACTTGGCACATAATCTATCTTGCATATTTTAACACATTGAGCAAGGTCCTGTAGAGTTTTATTTTAATGAAGTAGAGGGTGATTTCATAGCATAAAAAGTCAGCCCCCTATTTTCAGATCAGGTGGTATCAGAGCATAGTTTGTTTTTCTCATGTGATTACCATTGATAGCTTGAGATTTAGCTATTGGTATTATTGTGCAAGTTTTGTGTTGAAGTTTGATATCTTGCAAGGATGGAGGAAGCTTCAAACATTGATAGTTCTCATACATCTTCATTATATAAGTTCTTTGACAAAGAGATGCTGAAGGAGTTGCTAACCATGAGAGATGTGATGAAAGAGATGTGG
>SNQJ01S0007759.1:166949-195495 GCA_010110895.2 Picea sitchensis | reverse complement strand
GTTTTTGAGATCCAGATCTAGTCCGTTTGGAGGGGTTACACTTCATATCTGACCCTGAGACTTCACCTAGTGAGTTGTAGTGTCCCGATCTATATTTCTATAGAGCTTTAGAGCATTTGGAGGCCTCCTTCAGCAGGGCCGAATTATCTAGGGCTTCAGTCATCCAGTGGGGCATACCATTCAGTGGGGAATTTCAGATCTACAGAGATTGAGAGGGATCTTGGAGATTCGGGCACCTGAGTTGTTCTTACCATCACCTGATCTATTAGTTGGCATATTTCTTATGGTGATTGGACACTTTTGGCAGCAGGGCCAAGTTATTGAGGGTTTCAGCCTTCTATTGGAGTGTGGCACTCTTCAGCTGGAGAGTTTGGCATTCAGATCTGCTTGTATTGATCTTCATTTCTTATTTAGCCTTTGGAGGTTTCTCTATTTTATGAATAAAGAAGAATTGAGATGTTTTGGCTTGTCTATCTTATTGCATATGGTTGAAATATGTTCCATGGTTATCTCTTTATGTTATTTGCTGCATACACACATATAAACAGATCTAAAAAAGTAGATCAGCAAAGTGTTTGACGAAATACCTCACTCAGAAAAAGTTTAAAAAAAACACCAAAACAGTGATGATCCTTGCATAATGGCTTGGGGTCATTACAGGTTGAGGGACATAATCAGTTGCAGTGCAAGGCATGCCAAGGTATCTAGGTGATTGTCGAAAAGACTTTTCAAGTAGAATCAATTGATAGAACTTGAAAGCAGAGGAGTATTGAATCTCAGACAGATAATCATAAGCTTTTGTGGGTCCAAAAGCCTTTCAGTGGGAAGGCAGGAGGCCTATCTTCTTCATTTTTTGGCCAAATAATGTGCCAAAAAATCCCATCTAGGGGTTTTTGGACGTTATAAATCCATTGGCACTATTTTAAAATCCATTTGAAGACTTCTTTTGCAGTTTTTTAACCATTGAAGTTTTAGAGAGCTCCAGGGAGCTTGAAGACCTCGTTGTTTGAGGTCATGCTCAGAAGAGCCCATGTTTGTTTTCTGTGATTGAATAATCATTTTTGGCTAATTATTATGCTCTAAACACTTTGGGATAGGTTTTAGATCCATTTGAGGACTTTTACAGGTGGTTTTTCCACAAAGAATCTCAGGGAAGCTTAAGGCCACATGTAGAAGAGGTCATGCCCGGATGAGCCATGATCCGTTTTCAGAGTTTTATTAGTCATTTTCGGGGTTTTTATGTATTCTGAACCCAAGGGTACAGTCATAAAATCCATTGGAGTTGAGAAGTATCTTGTAAAATAATCTTTGACAAATTGATCCCAGAGAGCCAAGTCCATTGAAGTAGGCTCAAGGAGATGTAGCCCAGAGAGGGGTGAACTCCTTTATCACCTTGTTATTGTTGCGAGTTTGATGGTTTATTTGCTTCAAGTTATGATTGTTGTGTATTTATTTAAAGAACATATTGAACCATTGAATAGAACTTTTCCTCACACATAAACATTTAAAAGAAACATGAACTTGGCACATAATCTATCTTGCATATTTTAACACATTGAGCAAGGTCCTGTAAAGTTTTATTTTAATGAAGTAGATGGTGCTTGCATAGCATAACAAGTCATCCCCCTATTTTTAGATCATCCAAGAAGCTCCAGATTTCCAAGAATGAGTCAAGAGGATCTGTACTTGAGATACATAAAATATTGCAAAACGTCATTGGCTGGATCGTCCAATCATGAGAGTGATTGATTTATGGGTCAATACCACATTATAAGGATACATTATTGAGTTTGCAGCTAAGAATCACCAATCTTTTTCACGAGAATAATTGTATTTCAAGAAAGATGCAAGGGGAAGACTGTTGAGAGAAATCCCTCTATGGATTAAGGTTTTCTTGATGGAAGAGGGGATGCTGACTATGTCCCCAACTGAGATGGCAGTGTAAAAAACTCACTTGGGGTAGGGGGAGTTTGGGGTGGATATGGGAGAGTTTCTTTGAAAAATGGGGGAAACAACAAGAAATGGACTCAAGAGAAGAGAGAGCCTTGAAAAGAGCCACCATAGTTGAGAAGTGGTTGCACGGTAAGATAAAGAAACAAGCAAAATAATCTGAGAAGTTGCGGAAAGAAGTCAGACCAAGAGAAGTAGAGAAAATATAGATGGAAGAGTTTCAGAAGATGAGAAGACAGGAAAGACTGATCAATCAAATATTAAGTGGGATATGTTACAAGGAAAATCTCTCTATGGCTAGGGTGAACCACAATAGACAAAAATGACTGTAGAAATCAATTCTATCCCAACTGTTATCACTCCAAGAAACCCTTTGTGGTTGTAGACCAAAGGTTCTTGGTAACTTAAGAAATGAATGATTTTGTATTTTGTGAATGTGGATCAATGGGACAACTCAATATAGCTTATGGCATTCAAACATGAAAATGATTAGCTTTATGGCATTCAAACATGAAAATGATAAACAACAGACAGTGCTCTCAAAAATTGATTAACCAGCAGATAGCTTTAAAGTGGGTGAAAGGAACAGATTGTAACTAAACTAATACAATGTAGGGTCTAAGAGACAAACAAAAGACTTATTATCGCAAATATGAGCTGTGTAAAAAATGGGATGAAATCCATTCAAAGCTTGACAACACATATAATAATGTAGAAGAAAGATGGAAAGCCGACAATCAAAATTGAAAGGAACCTGATCTGTATTAACATAAAAGTCTGAGTGCAATAGCCAATTACTCTATCCAAAATCAACCTCTAGAACTCCAAATGTATTTGGCTTCTTTATAGCCTCTTACACCGCCGTGACTCTAAAACAATGGATCTGATATTCTAAAAAATAGAAAGTCAAACTAATTCATTAAAAGATAAGGAGAGATCTCAAGATGAGGTCAACTTCTATCTTTTGGTCTTCAAACATTGGTTGAAAGTTGATGAAGTGTAGCCTTGCCTTCCAAGGCTCTTTGATTTTCTCCTTTGAAAGTGGAATTCGAATTTGATGATGTGTGCCAAAAATCCCTATCATTTTGCCCTTGAAAATCACTTTCAAATCTTAGTCAAAAACGCTCCTTTGACTTTCATCTCCAAGAATGGCCTTTAGATTTTGATTTGATAATTCATAACCATCTTATTGAAGAAGGGTTCAAACCATTTAAATCCAAAAATTCTTGATCTGGGAGAAAACTTGGCTGGATCTCCGTTTTTGATTTTCAACAACGACTTGTCTCTCGAAAATCTCGCCTCGCTACTGCCGAAGTAGCCACTTTCCATACTAACTAGTCAAAATTCTTTTACCGGGTGAAAGTGCGCATTTTTCAAAATCAATTGATTCGACTGATCTGATAATTAATTTAGATTGCACATTCCTAAAGTTTAAGTATCATCCTTCATTTGCAATTCAAAAACCCTAAACTATCCTTTGTGAACAATGTCCGATATGGAACCAAAGATTTGATTTGATGCGTTACAAGCAACCCGGGAGTACAGCTTCTGTTAGTTGTTGATAATCTTGACTTCCTCAGCGCACCTCTTTGTAAACTTCTGCTAGTCAAGCAGAAGTATGCACTTTCCACAGCGAACAGGGGCTTACAAAGATGCGCGCTGAGGAAAGTAATTACTTTCAACAACGCGACATATCAATTGAAACAGCTTCTTAGCTGTGGAAAGCGTGTACTCTCCACAGCGCACCACCCGCGACCGACATGCCAAACCTTTAAGATTTGTCACTTTCAACAACACATCAACTGATGAAAAGATCTCCTTAGTCGCTGTGGCAATTTTCCACAACACACAATGAATCTTTGAAAACACGTTAGTTGTGGAAAGTAAAAAATGACAATTTTGAAAAAGAAGACTTTACTTTATCCAAATTATTTTTAGGTCAAACCAAAATCTAAAATTTTTCTCATCTATAAAAACTCAAAAAGTAACTTGAGGCCGCTACTCAATAATAGCCATGCGATATTCATCGCAGAAAAATTCAACCGAAAGAATGTTTTCATTTTGGGAGTTAACACCAACAACATGCTATATAAACCAATTTGGTAAGGGAGATAAGAAATAGGCCTACATCGTCCAGATGTTTGATGATGTCCACCGTTGAGAACTTGGACCCAAATCTATATACCTACAACAAGTCCTCAACAAACAAGAAAACAAGCATATGGTGATAGTATAAAAGGTTAGCACATTAGATATCATAATCCATCAATGTACATAACAAATACTTCCATGGATAATAACTCATATATTTGCAAGATATCAATTGGACAGAGCGAGTATTTCTATTAATAAATGATCAAGAGAAGTGAAAATATTACGCATTGTCGATGGTTCAACTCCAGAAACTAGTTCTTCCTCATTGGCCTCCACCACTTCAACTCCTCCACCAAAGGCAAGCTTCCATATAGAAGGGAGACAATGAGGTTCTCCATCAATATGGCAAGATATTCGGTGGATGAACACTGTGGTTCCCGACTTAAAGGACAAAGGATGTAGACTCAATATGAACTAAATAATTCCTCCTATAACTTTGCTCCTCAAAGTTGAATTCTTTCTTGTTCTATAGTTCTAATTAACATTTAGAGCCTTCAAATGGAATCAAGGGCAGAGTCGTAACTTTCCAAGATAGGAAGGGCCAAGGGTTAGAGACTCAGTCGTGGACATGGAAACTGACATTAATCTCCTCATTTTCCGCACAAACTCGGCGTAGGGCAGGCTATAAAGGGGAAGCGTCTCTTGCATATATCGCTTTGTTGTATAGTGTGCAAGATGCATAAGTGGATTTTTTTTTGTTTATGGATTTTATCAATGGGAAGATAAGCTCCACATAGGGAAATGGAATAAGGCCCTCTCTGCAAGATTGCATAGGGTGAGGCAAATCTTTCTCTAACATATGCCCCCTAATGCGTGAGGTCAGAGGAGACCTGCGATGGCTGAAATACATTATAAATAACCCATAAGTGGAGTGGTAGGGAGCCAAATGGATGAAATCAATTGTTGACTACATTCTGCACTAACTTTCCATACATGGTTGCCAAAAATTACACTGCAGATCCATGTGAAAATATACCAAAAAAGTGTTCGTGGCCATGAATAGGAAAATACAAATGCAGTTATATGCCAATCGTTGTCATAGTCATGAACAAGGCCCAGTAGAACCAGTATCAATACCAATATGAAGATATTTGTCTACCATGTAGTACAATCTGATCTCCCATGATCACTAAAATATAGGTACTGGTCCAATGAAAAGGAAGCAACAACTCAGGAAAGCTCCGACCACATAGTGATTTCTTCAAGTCCTCTACACAATCTGCCAAAGGTGCAAGTCTACATCATGTGAATAAAGGATTTGAGGTCGAACACAATGAGACTTCGTTTGATTATCGGTCATTGATGTATACTGTTAACAAACATGAGACAACTTATCGATAATGAAAGTAGGTATCAAGACACTGAGTACATTCTTACAAGTGTGAATAAAGGAATCGATGTTGAACACCTGGAGAATCCATCAATCAGGAGACATTGATGTATTCCCAACTGTCGATGGAGAGAGAGCCTACCACTGATGACTGCAAGCCTCAAGGTACTGACAAGACTCTAGGTCTTGTTTCTAGAATAAATGGGATGAATTCGATGGAAAGAGACCTACTGAAAGGAGAGAATTAAGGCATCTCTCATCAGTCAACACAAGGTACAAAGCAAGAGCTTCATGATTTGGTGGAAATCGGACGAAGAACATGTTCATGAAGCAACGCGCCTGTGCGTCTTTCACGTGTGCCAAGTGCAAGTGGTACACAAAAAATACCCTCTGAATAGAAGCCAATGATGAGAACTGCTGAAAAAGGTGAGGAAACCACCAATAAGGCTAATGGAATCCAAGAAATTGCATGAATCCCAATGTGTGAATAGATGTCTTGTCATTGAACACAAGGCAAACCACCCAGTCAACGACCAATGATGAAATTTCGACTGTTGGGTTCAAGGTTACCTACCAATGATGAAAGTAGGGCCAGGGTGCATGATAGGACTACAGTATCATATGATTCTGAGACAAACTGAGGGTATGGCCAACATGAAAAATCAAGAGTTCTGAGGAGTGGCCGACACGGGTTGACAGACTTCCTTTGAACAAGAGCATGAGACATATGGATGACTCAGGGTCACCAATTCTTTTACGAGGAAACTCTCTCTATGGCTAGGGTGAACCACAACAGATGGAAATGACTACATAAATCAACTCTATCCCAACAACATGCTATATAAACCAATGTGCAAGGGAGATAAGAAAGAGGCCTACCTCATCCAGCTGTTCGATGATGTCCACCATTGAGCACTTTGACCCAAAGTTATATACCTGCAATAAATCCTCAACAAACAAGAAAAACAAGCATATGGTGATAGTATAAAAGGTTATCACATTAGATAGCATAATCCATCAATATACATAACAAATACGCCCATGGATAATAACTCATATATTTGCAAGATATCAATTGGACAGGAAAGGAGTATTTCTATTAATAAATGATTAACAGAAGTGAAAATATTATAGACTTCCATGTTGGCACGGTTCAGAACCAAGAAACTAAGTTCCTTCCAACTAGGCCTCCACCACTTCAATCCTCCACCAAAGGGAAGCTCATAGAAGGGAGACAATGAGGTTCCCCATCAATAAGGGAAGATCTTGGGGGATGAACATTGTGTTCAGACTTAAAGGACAAAGGGATGCGGACTCAATATGAAGTAAATAATTTATCCAAAGTAACTTTGCTCTCAAAGTTGAATTCTTTCTTCTTTTCCATAACTCAGAATTGGTGCATTTATAACCTTCAAAATGGAACTGAAGGGCCGAGTCAGAACGTTTCTAGTATATGGAATGCCAAGGATCAGAGATCTCCTGTCATGACATGGAAACCGAACATTTAATTTTCATTTTCTAGCACAAATCCTGATGTACATGGGTTGTAGTGGAGCAACCTGCGTATACCCTTGATGTATAGTGTGCAAGATGCGTACAAGTGGAAAAAATTGTATTTTTGTCTCTGGATTTTATCAAAAAGGAAGATAAGTCTACATAGGGAAATGGAATAAGGCCCTCTCTGCAAGATTTCATAGGGTGAGCAAAATATTTCTCTAACAAGAGAGAAGCACAGAGAGAAAGAAGTCCCCAAGAGGGTGGAAAAGAAGGAGAAGGTGTAGAAGTAAGGGAGAAGGAGGCTGACATGGATCTTGAAGAGGAAAGAGAAGATCCATCCCTAATGCCAGGAAATATCGGGAATCTGGTTGAAGAGACCACTCGAGAGGAAGAGAATGAGACCTCCCAGTTCAAAGAAACCCGCCCCGAAGCTAGTCATGCCCACCCCGAATCACCCATACTCCAAGTCTCTTCTATACAAGTGGTAAATTCAATACTACCTTCTTATGCTAATTCTGTTCCAGTACAATTAGTTAGTCAATCACAACTGGGAAGTGCAAGTACAGGGAGGATATTGGGATCCCCTGGTAGGTCGCAACCAGGACCGTTAGGTTTTATTTTGATAGGAGCAACAAGATCAACAATGGCTGGTCATGCAGGAGGTTCGATTGGTCGATACCCAAAATTTTGGGGTATAGGAGACAAAGATTTTGAGCAGCATTGGTTCTTGTGTGAATCAATCTGGAGGTCCAGAGGGACTCCGGATTCGAATAAATTGGTTGAGTTTCAGACTACCTTGAGAGGTTGTGCTCTAAAATGGTACATGAAGGTTATTGATCCATGAGTTCTAGGAATGCAAGGTCAAGCGTTCACACTTGACCAAGTACGGACAAGGTTCATAACAGAGTTTAAGCTAACTCAGTCATAACAACAAGCTTTGTTTGAGTTGCGTGAGATTCATCAAAGGGAAGGTGAATCAGCTGGGGAATATATCCATAAGTTTGAAGATGCTATAGGGAGGTTAGTGCATCCAATCCATGATTAAAATCAAAGAGAATGGTATATTTAGGGATTGCTACCTCTAACAAAGATTCTGTTAACGCAACAACAGATAGCCACTTTGACAGATGCCTTGGAAAAATCAATGAAGATTGAAGCCATGGTAGTATATCCAAGGATCCTGAGAGTGAATAGACCGCCAACAGATGAAAATTTGGTGCAACTACAAGGGAAAATATAGGCGCTTACAGAGAAGATTCAATAAATGACGATACCTAGACTAGGACGACAACAATTTTGGTGTATCGGATGTTACACAAAAGGACATATGGTGAATGAATGTCCATGAATAAGGGGGATGGGACCTCCTCAAAATCCGATGGGACCCTCACTAGGACCCATGGGACGAGTTGCGCAAGTATTTGTGAATTTACCATTCCATAACCCCACCCCATATCATGCTTTCCCAGGTAGCCAAGCAGCGCCAACAGTCGAGTATTGCAAGATTTGTTGAATCCATGGGCATGGGCCAAGATAGTGCCCCATTATTCAGAAGTATTCAACAGTAAAAAATAATGCACACTATGAGTTTTGTGCATCTACCAGACATACTACCAATCAGTGTAGAGTGTTGGATGCACTTTTGGACATGTTGGATTGAACAACATTGAGGGTGAATGAAACCCCTCAGGGACCGGGAATAGGTCGAGGAGATGGAGTCAGAGGAGACTTCAGAGGAGGAAAAACCAGGGGAATAGGACCAAGTATATGTTACAACTATGATGAGCAAGGCCATATGGCTAGATATTATCCTCATCCGAGGTGGCCATGGTGCTCTGACTACAGAACCAATGGGAATGCAACTGAGGACTGCCCATAACTAATTGAAAAATGGGAAGATCAAGCATGCCAACGAGCAAATAACCTCATCAGTTCAGAAATCATGAGATTAATTAGAGGAAAACTGCCCAACCTTAATATCGTCACTCGAGGAGGCCCAAAGACTGGAGATGATGCTGATAATTTATCTCAGATCCAGAAAGCAGCACCTAAAGAAGATAGGTATGATCCTCTGAAACATAAGTTGTTCTTTAAAGATTCCATAGAAGTATTTTAGAATATCCCTAGCCTTGAGATGAAAGAGAAACCCCCACAGCCTATTATTTACCCTAAGATTGCGCAAATCCCTGCTTCACCCCCTGCACCCAAAAACCTTGGAGTTACAATGAGACAACCTGCACAACCACAAAATGTAGTCGACCTTTGGTTTCAGTTATTTTCTGATATTCTTGGGAATGAACAATTAACAAAAAAGTTGTGAAATGTGTTATACATAGTTTTAGAGAATTAAGAACCCACTGAAGAAATAATAAGGGCTAAACTTCCTGAGAAGAGTACTCAGAGAGTGCAAAGAAGGAAAGTACGAATTGGAAAAGATTTTAGACTAGTAGCCCAACTAGATGAATTTGAGATTAATGATGTTATGTTAGACTAGGATCTTATGTTAACATACTGCCTAAAAATAATTGAGAAGCCTTAGGGAAACCCCAGTTCACATATTCCCCAATCCAGCTAAGGATGGCCAACCAATATTGTATTTTCCCAATAGGAAGATTGGAGAATGTGGAAATAGATGTTGCAGGAGTGAAGACTGTAGCTGATTTTAAGGTGATTGAAATTATGGGGGATAAGGACCCTTGGGCCTATGAAAACTATGGGGGATAAGGACCCTTGGGCCTATGAAAACTATGCAGTGATTGACCTAAAGAAAGACACCATGACATTTGAGGCAGATGGAATAAAAGTAGTTCAACCCATGGATCTGTATGTAGGCCCCAGATATACGGAGCCAACAGATAACGATATGGAAGGAGAATAATTGGATCAGTTGTACACTATAACATCAGGAACAAGAGAAGATTACATAAATCCTATTGTTGATGGATCAGTAAGTTGGAGGAGTATACAATCAGCATACGAAGATTTAGAACTAGCATTTGAAAGTTGGCAACAAGGCTCATATGAGCGATTCTCAAGAAGATGCGCAACTGTCAGGGAAACTAGATGCATTGGAACCGAGGTCAGAGAACACCCACTATATGATGGTACCTTACCACTTGACATTTTTCTTCTCAGCATTGAAGAAAAGGTAGTGGAGGATCAAAGGATCTCAATACTGGATTTATCCCTCCAGGAAACCCCTATCATATGGTGTGCCAATCACAAAGCCTTACTAAAAAATTGGGATGATGTGAAGCAAGCTATCAATTATATATTTCAGGATAAGGAGTAGCTGGAATCAGAGATGCAGATGGATTTGAAAGTTGCGCAACTATTCAACGAAGAGTCTGATCCTAAAGCACATATTGAACAATGCGTGACACAGTGGCAAGTTGCAGAAATACCATCTCGCTTTTGAGTTCAGGTATTTCCCCACTCACTAGGTCCAATCCCGAAAGCTTGGTTCATGCATGAAGAAACTAGACGACAAACTAGTGACTGAAAACCGTTGGCAGATCACTTTTGCAAGGACTTCTCATTTACAAGTAAGTACCCTGAGCTTGAACTAGTCCTGCAAAGAATAAATAATTCATTTTTATAGACAATAGTAAACAGAAACCAAACCTAGTAGTATGTGTAAAGAATACCCGAGAACTTCAGACTAATGTTCACCTAAACTTGGACAAGATACCTATAGAATGCTATAATATTGAGAGGGATTCAGAAAGGCCAGATGATTTATAATAATTAAGAAATTTAGCCATTAAAGAAAAAGAAGGGAGCATAGAAATCCATAACATCATACCCAATCCGACTAATATTTCTTATTATCACCCATTGAAGTTGCACAAAGTCAATATAGGGACCACATATAAACCTAAAATATCTATGGTGGGAGATTATTGGGATGAGAAAAGTAGTCAAGAAATACAGATCTTGTTGCAGGAATATGAGGATTTGTTCCCAAAGACATTTTCAGAGTTAAAAGGGATTAAATGAGTTATGGGAGAGATGACAATTGAACTAAAACCAGGATCAAATCCTGTGAGGCATAGAACATACTGCCTTAACCCTAGAGTCAAAGAGAAGGTTAAGAGGGAAACATACAATATGCTAGAAGATGGAATTATTTTTGCAGTAGAAGAAGCGGAATGGGTAAGCTCAATAGTCATCCGAAGAAAGAAAGGTACAAAGGATATTAGGGTCTGTGTAGACTATAGAATCCTTAGCTCTTCCTGTGTGCATGACCCTTTTCCAACACCTTTTATTGATGAGGTGCTAGAACAGGTTGTGGGGAAAGAGTCTTACTCATTTACAGATGGATTTTCGAGGTATCACCAAGTAAGGATTGTTGAAGAGGAAAAAGAGATGACCACATTCATAACTTAATGGGGATCATTTGCATACAATGTAATGCCATTCGGCCTAAAGAACACGCCTACAGTTTTCTCCAGGAGTGTAATAGTATGTTTCCGAGAATTTATTCACAAGTTTATATAATTTTATATGGATGATTGGACGGTATACAATTTGCTCAAATAACATGTAGCGATACTATGTCTGATGTTTGATAGATGTAGGGAATTGTATATATCGTTGAACCTCAGAAAGTATATCTTATGTGTACCACATGGAAATTTGTTGGGTCACATAGTATGCCGAGAGGGAGTACTGGTAGACTCAACCAAAGTTGTGGTTATTGTGAACATGCCGCCACCTATGAGCGCTAAGAAGTTGTGCTCCATGCTGGGGCACACAGGGTACGATCACAGGTTCATCAAAAGATATGAAAATATTACCACACCACTGGAAAATCTACTAAAGAATGTTGAAGTGTTCCAATGGACCCCAGAATGTGATAAAGTGTTCGAGACACTAAAGGAGAAGATCAACACATCACCTATTCTGATAATTTCAAATTGGGAAAATGAATCTCACGTCCATGTAGATGCTTCAGGTATTTCCTTGGGAGCTATCTTAGCGCAACCACGAGATGGAGCCATGGATCATCCTATATATTTTGCGAGCAGGAAGTTGTCGCAGGCTGAGCGTAACTATACAACGACAGAAAGGGAGGGTTTAGATATGATTTATGCTTTGCAGAAATTTAGACATTATTTGTTAGGTTCTCATTTTCAGTTTTTTACGGATCATTCTGCATTAAAATATATAGTTAACAAACCTATGTTGGAAGGGATAATTTGTTGATGGTTTCTTCTGTTTCAGGAGTTTTCTTTTGAAGTGATCATTAAGCATGTAATATGTAACGTAGAGCTTGATCACTTGTCTATATTATAGTCAAGGGAAAGTGGTGGAGCCGTTGATGATTAGCTCCCAGATGCAGACCTGTTCCAGGTTTAGGCTATACCAGAGTACCTGGAAGACATAGCAGTCTTATTAAGTATAGGAGTCTCCCTAGAAATATATTCCACAACCCAGAAACGCCATATGGTGGTTAGAGTAGAAAACTATCAGTTCATTGTAGGGAAATTAAATAAATTGGGACTATATAGTATCCTCAGGAGATGTGTCTTGGACCACGAAAGACAAGATATTATGTGGGAGTGCCACAATGGAGTTGTAGGAGGTCATGTGGGAGGAAAGGCCACTGCGCAAAAATTCCTCCAAGCAGGACTATGGTAGGACACGCTCTTCAAGGATGCAAAGACATATGCTAGAACATGTGATGTTTTTCAAAGAGTGGGTAAGCCATCACGACGAGACGAATTGCCACTTTAACCAGTTCGATCTTTACAATCATTTGAGAAGTGGGAAGTTGACGTCATTCAGCCGATCAACCCCACAACTAAGCATTCAAAGGATAGGTACATTATTATTGAAACTAATACCTTACACGTTGGGTTGAGGTAGCAGTTGTTCAGGATTGTTTGACTGACACCACTGCTAGGTTCATTTTTGAAAACATTATCACTCGATTTGGATGTCCTAGGATTCTGACCAACGATCAGGGAGCTCATTTTATCAGTATTACCATAGGAAAGATTATAGCAATGTTCTTTATCCAACATCATAAAAGTATACCCTACCACCCGCAAGCCAATGGAACAGTAGAGGCGTTTAACAATATTCTAGAGAGAGGGTTAACAAAGGTTTGTTGCGCAAACAGGGAATATTGGCATGACAGAGTTCCAGTAGTACTATGGGATTATAGGACAACCCCAAAGAAACTCCACAAGTACACTCCATTTCAGCTAGTTTATGGGAAAGAGGTTGTGGTGCCTGCATAATTCATTACTCCAAGTTTGTACATTGCATAGATCACACACATTTCAGAGGAAGAATCAATTGCGCATAGACTGATGGAGTTACAAGAACTTGAAGAGAATAGGTTTTTAGAAGACTTCCATCAATTAGTTGAGAAAGCAAGGAAGAAATCTTGGCATGACACACACATTAAGACTAAAGTATTTGCACAAGGAGACAAGGTTCTACTTTATGACAGTCGGTACCAGAAGTATCCAGGCAATTTGTGCATGCATTGGTTGGGACCATTTATAGTTGTGTAGATCTGACATTCTAGAGCAGTCAGACTTGCGCAAATGGATGGTATGTTGTGGCCAGGATGGGTGAATGGCACTCGTATGAAATCCTATATGTATAATAACTGAGAAAAAAGACTTTTGCTCTAGTCCGAAAAAGCATGTGTAGTGTTAGATTTGAGTTTATCTACAATTTCAGTAAATTCAATTAATAAATTCGACGTGTGTAGTGTTGCGTCATGACATGTAGTTCATTTCTTTTTCTGTCTAAGTTGTTTGATGCAGAACTGCTTACTAAACAGTGTAGGATAAGAAGCGTCAAGAACCTATTAAGGACAGTCATTAATATGATGGGGACGCCTTTTTGTTTGGAGGGAGAGAGAATCCAAACAAAATCTGAGTCGATGTGCCACACAAACCCAGTCCAGTCACAACCTTTATTACTATTGCGGTATCCCATCTGAATTCGATTAATCCATAAAGCCGTGATACATGAAGATGCCATCGATATTCATGCTGGGATTCTCATTCGTCAAACATTAAGTTCTAAAATCGGCCACGTCTCTGTCCAACTTGCACAGTAAATGCCTAAATTTCCCAATAGGATTTACCTCGTTAACTAGTCCCGTCGGAAAACTCAGATCCAAGTTGCGTCTATAGAGTAATGATGAACAACATTTATTACTAAACTTGCCATATCATCTCGAGTATAAGGCTCTAAAAACCCAATGTAGAACGCATTTAGAGATTTACGAATTCTACAAAGTGAGAAAGCCTATGTAATCCTGAGACCCGTAGTTGTGACCCCAATCCTTTTTTTGCTATGGAATTTGCTCATAATCCGGAAATCACAATACCAAGAGATACAGGAAGCATCATGTGCAAATATGCAGTATCAGGTGAGCCCTACAACCCCTAAGTTGAGGTCGTGGGTGGTCTCAAGGGGAAGGTGGAGCAGGTCAAGCTCCTCGATATCGACTTAATAGATCAAGTCTTGTTCCCCTAGATGAACATAGACATTTTCTGGAGTATCGCTCCAGACGAGTTGGGAGGCATGCAGTTTGTGCCAAAGCCCGAATTCATTAACCTATTTAACTCAACCATCATGAACCTCAGGGACCTACCAATGTTCGGTACCACTGGCGAAGTTGCGAGGTGCACCAAGTTCCTGATCAACAGGGTGCATGACAAAAGTATTTGGTTGGATAGCCGATATCCAATCCACGCCGAAGACATCCACCAGCTTCCAGGACTATCCCTCGAGGGCGAGGATGTTTCCAAAGGATTCCAAGCTCCCATCAAGAACGAAAAAAATAAAGGGGAGCCCAGCCTATACGAAAGGTTCCACACGCAGAGGGGGGGGCGCACAGCCAAGATCGACCCCATACTACCAGAGATGGTCAATATTGGCTTCTACATCATAGCTAGCAAAGTCATGAGGTATTACTACAAGGGAGAATGCACATTGGATGCATTATCAGTGGGATTTTTTTCCAATGGCACTGTATTCAACTGGTGTAGTTACCTATTGGAGGAACTACTCAAGGCTTGCGAGGAATCCCAGGAGAAAGGTGGTACCTTCACATATGGAAACTTGTTTCTTTCCTTTTCAATGCTCAAGTAAACGCCACCCGCTGGAAGATAGTTGGTGCTAGCAGATAAGGGGCACCTAGAAAATATGTTTGAGCCCTGGCATTCAAGGGCAGACTTAAAGAACATAGCCTTCAACAACACACCATTCTCCAAGTGGTACAATGGGCTTATTGACACAACATAGAGGTTGCACATTCCACAGGAGCTCCTCAACTGCAATACTAGGAACATAGCCTTCACATGAAATGAAACCATAATTTTGTGTGGTCGAGGTATTCCAACATGGAGGACTTCCACTCACAAATGTTTCCATTATACTTGGATGAGGAGGCCTTCGACAAGGAGGTGATGTCGTGGCTTGGAGTTAAACGCAACCCATGCAAGTCGGGGATGCACTATGTTTTTCCCACCGAGCTGATGAAAAAGAAAGGTAAAGAAGAAGGGGTAGGATCAAGCTCAGGCTCAGAGGATCAGAAGAAATAATCTCTAGAATAGATGTACTCCGAAGAAAAGGAGGAGACTCGGCCATTAGAGCACAAGAACATGACACTGTCGGTGTTCCCGCAAATGCCATAGAAATCCCTGTTGACATGTAAGGATGTCAACGAAATCCTTATCGCTGCATTCATTACAGAGAGAGTGTCTTATAAGCTCATGTCAGGGATCTCGCTGAGCAAGGTTCTGAACCCCCAACCCATCTCATCCACTGTCCCCTGCACCCTCTCAATGGTTCGAGCAACCCCCATCATACATATTCAAGACAACCCTTAGCCTGACGCACCACCATCCAACATCGTCACCGAGCACCCTCCATCATCACCACAACTCTATTCACCAACCTAGAAACTAACATTCCACCCTAGACCATTGATCCAAAGCCCATGCAGCTTGATCCCCTAGAACTACCCGAGCAGAGGCCAAAACTCCCAAAAACAAGCCCAGAGTTACATGAGCAGAGACCATAACTTCCTGGTACAAATCTAGAAGTACCTAAGCAGATGTTGGCCCTTGATTATGGAAGGAAGTGAAGTAGAAGGGAGAAAAGGTAAAAAGTGAGCTTCGCGGGAGACACAGTGACTATCTCTGGGTCGAAGTGAGAAAAAGAGCAAAAAAGATGGAGTGAAGTAAGGAAAAGCAAGTCGTTGGATGAGGATATCGAGGATGACAGATCAACAAGAGAGATGGATCGAGGATGACTTAGAAAGTGGGAAAATACACCATTGGATGCTTTGGAGCACCACGCGAGAAGGAAGGAAAGACAGGTTGGTGAATCCCAGAAAAAGAGGGTCAAGTTGACCTAGGGTTTTGGTATTTAGGGTTTTGGAACTTAGGTTTTGGCCTAAGGCTGTCGGTGAGGTATTGTAATGTATAAATAAAGGTCGAGAGGACCTGGGTGGGGTTGTTATTCATGCTATGTTCATCATTGAGTATTGTTATAGCTCTGTTAAGAGAGAGGATTATATTGTAATATCTTTAGCTGTGTGCGAAGGTCAAGTCCTGCAGCTGGGTGTACAGGAAGGGTAGAGAAAGAGAGAGAAGAAAGAAGATCTGCTAGCTGAGAGCGTAGACAAGAACTGTATGATTTTCCTTAATAAATCATAAGCACAATTCTGTCGACGTAGCCATAGAGAGAGGGTAAACCACGTATATCTTGTGTTGTGGATGTGTGATTGATGCTTTGATCCCTATTGTTGTTGTATTGTTATTTGCATTGTTGTGTTAGATCAGATCTATAACTGTGTAGGATAGATCTAGCTTGATAATTGATAAGTACATATTATGGTGTTGTTCTACTAGATCCACCTGATATTCTCCTGGTTGTAGACATCTTTGTCCTGTAGCCCCCTCATAGCTACTTTGAGTGAGACTGCATCTGCTTCGCAGGTGCTACCGAAAGGGCCAGTAGCTTGCACTTGTTGGTGTGCTCTTGGAGTTAACCTCGGGTCTGCCCCTATGCCAACAAATGGTTCTATTGCCGGGACATGAATCTTCATGAGGGAATGTCAAGGTGGTTCCCATCGAAGACGGAGATTCAAAACTAGATAGAAGATCAAGAGAGGGACTTCGCTGAAGACCCGAACAAGAACCCTAAACTGAGTATTGAGGACTGGCTACAAAGATACATATTCACCGACATTCACGAGATCTTCTTTGGAGGAATCCATCAGGATCTGCATGAGTGGTTGGCTAGGTTAGCTGACACAAATTTCGAGATCATATCTAGACCTCCTGTGGTTTGGATGTCGACGCTGATCTAGAAGGTTAAGAGAGTTGATAACGCTATATCTCGAGCCGTAGATCACTAGTTTGATAGTACCATTGGAGGGTATATCACCGAATTTGTTGTTGACAGAACATAATCATATAGCCAGGCTGAGAGATACTTTTTCAAGGAACCCCGAGGGATATTTTTTCATTTTCTGAAGTTAAGTATCAATATGTTCTTGCATGAAAACCACATACTAAAGATATAATAGACTGGTCGGATCTGAAAGGCTAATGTTCAGAAATTCAGACAACAATAGTGACACAGAAGCTGGACATATGCACAGTGGAAGAGTATTTAGAGGTGTTCACCTTGAGAACCTGTTTAAGAAAAACTATGGGGAAGAAGGTTTCTACAGTGGAGAAGAGGCAGATATGACAGATGAAGAGCACTCAGAAACACCTAGAGTAGAGGAAGAAGAAGTTGAAGAACTTCACCAAAACGAGCCAGAAACCTCAGGAACTGCGCAGGATACTGAAGTAAGTAATATAAATCCTCCTATTGTTTCAGAAATGCTAAATCAGCCAATTATTCTGAATCACCAGAGTCCGCAAAGTACTATTACTAGTAGTTCAACATCTACTCAGACAAGAAACCTAGGCAACTTCATGGCAGATGAGATGAGGCTCTCTATATTTAGAGGAGATGGATCTGAAGATCTTGATCAACACTAGTTCCTGTGCTAGGCCATATAGAAAATTAAAAACATCATCGACGAAGTTATTAAAAGAAACCAGTTTAGCACTACACTGAGGGATTGCGTGTTGAGATGGTACATGAAGCTTGTCCAAGGACTTGCGCAGCCTAAGCCACTAAGTGAGATCAAGAATGTGCTAGTTGTAGAGTTTAAAAAACCCAAGTCAGAGTCACAAGGTATTACTGAGCTGAAGGAGATCAAACAGAAGGTAGCCGAACCTGTCTGGGAGTTCGATCAGAGATTCAGGACCCTAATAGGCCAATTGAATTTTAAGATCCTAGATGAGAAGAACAAAGAATGGTTCATCGCTGCTCTTTTACCACATATCATATTTCTCCTGATGCAACAGAATATTTCTTCGCAGGCATAAGCTTTGGAGATCACCCTGAAGCTTTAATCAACACCTATGGGAGAATCCAACTCAGGTATGAGCCATATCTTGAACCAGTTGACTAGTTTATCTCTGCAGGTCGAGGACATGAAGAAGGACAAGGGGAAGGACAAAAGAGAAGATATATGGTGTGTAATATGTAGATCTAGAGGTCATGATAAAGAGAATTTCCCCCTATTTCATGAATATTTGGCCTCAGGAGCACCGAGCCCCTTGAAACAAGTTAATATGCCCTGGTGCGAAGTATGTAGAACCTGACATCACCCTGGTGAGTGCTACTATATGTAGAAGTATGTTCAGACACCCACAAAATTGTATTGCACATTCTGTAAATCTGTAGGGCACGATGATAGAGATTGTAGATATTTTGACCTGATGCATGAAATATCAAGAGACATATATAAGATCCAATGTGAAGTACATCAAGAAGGAAACAATGCACAATATAACTCCCCAGGAAGAGGAAATTTCAATCCCCATGGTGGATTCAGAGGACGAGGACAAGGAGGAGGTATGGGCCGAGGCCAAGGAAAAATAATCTGTTATAACTACACGCAGCCAGGACATCTAGCAAGGGACTGTCAGAACCCTTGTACCACTTGCAGCTATTGCAAATCTTTCGAGCATGCCATTGAGGAATGGCCTCTACTACTAGCAAAGCTTCAGGAAAGACGAGGACCTCAGCAAAACCCACAAGTATAACTGATATATGTTGAACCTCGTGAAGCAGACCCTAGATTCATTGTTATTACTCGAGGAGGCGTTGTTATAGGAGAGGATAGAATGACCCAGGGAAAGATCGCAAAAAACTCAGGTATGAGGGAAGCTGTGGAGAGGACTCAAGCTTTTGATGCGAAGAAAGAAAGGCAAATATTTGAAGAGGCCAGGCAAGAATTCAAAGCAGATCAAGGATCTTCTTCAAAAACACAACCATAAATAAGGGACTATGGAATGCCTCATGCATTTGATCAGTCTTCCTCGCCCAGAGAGGGAAAAGAGGTAAGAAAACTTATCAGTTTCTTATATATGTTTATAGAACTTCTTAAAGATTGGAAAGTTATACAAGAACTGCAAAACCTGGTTAAATAGTATGAACTAGAAAAGATAGACCACTTACTGAATAGGACAAAACACCAGATTGGTAAGAAGAGAAGAACAAATAAATAATTACACCTGAATGCTCAGATAGGAGAATATGATATAGACTATGTGGTCCTCGACTTAGGGTCGGAGGTCAATGTAATGACAAAGAAAACTTGGGAACTAATGGGAAAACCAAAGCTGATATATTCCCCTATCATACTTCGCATGGATAATCGACAAGATGTCAACCCATTTAGATGGTTGGAACATGTCCCTATGGACATCGACGGAGTTAGAACCTTTACAGATTTTGAGGTAATTGAAATTGTTGATGCAAGTTTCCCTTACCCTGCATTGTTAGGAATCGATTGGGCCTTCAATAATTCTATTGTTGTCGATCTAAAGAATAGGTGCATGAAATTTTAAAGAGATGTCCTTAGGGTCATTCCACCTTTAGATCCAGATGAGGGTCCTAGATACACAGATCCTGTCAGAGAAGAATACCATGCATACGAACTGGAAAACAACTACCAACTAACATCCAGATAACAGGATTATATCAATCCTATAGCTGATGGGAATCTGAGCTGGAAAAGTGACAACGCATGTTCATCAGACTCAGAAAAAGTGCTGGAGAATTGACAGAACCATATATATGATGTCTCTACCAGACGATGTGCTAGACTAACCAGAGAGGTTCGCTGGATCAACACAATAGTGAGTAACTTACCCACATTTGATGGGCTGAATCCTTTAGAAAACTTCTTATCATAGTTTGAGACAAGTATACCAGCACAACAAAGGTTATTGGAAATGGATGAGGCAATGAAATCCACAACAGAAAGATGGTGGGGGACGCACAAAATCAACATCACAGAATGGACACAATGTCGAACTTTGATGACAACGCGGTTCTCAGCACAAGAAGTAAGCTGTGAAGTGAGGTACACAGATCGAGAATGCCCAAAGGACCATGTGAAAATATACGAAGAGGCCTAGAGTGACATCCATCGAGAACAATGGGCGCACCAATTCATTAACACACTGGACACGATTCCTATCAACTGGTACCTTCAAGCGGAGATGCGCCTCATCACTGCAGATTGGGAAGGTATGATTCAAAATTTTGTAACCACCTTTCTCTTTGAAAGTGAATTTCCTTCAGTAGACCAAGCATTACATATTTTGATATAGAGGGTATTCAAAGAGGCATCTAGCCTCCCTACGGAACAAGAAGAGGACGAATGGACTGTGCCATTCCATAAATTGTAAGGATGTTACAACATCAATGCCGACGATGATGATGACCCCAGAAAGGTAAACATCACTGAGACAGAAGGCTAAAGAAATGTGGAAGGACTAGGAGTGGAGCTACCATTTATTGGTCATCCAATCAAGATAAAAAAGGTTAACATTGGAACAGAGGAGACACCAAATCTTGCCAATGTCGAAGATTACTGGGATGCTACTACCATTGACAAGATTACAGAGTTGTTGCATGAATATCAGGACTTGTTCCCGACCAATTTCACTGATATGAAGGGACTCAAATGACCTATGGGAGAAATGAGAATACCTTTGAAACCATATGCGAAGCCAGTCAAGAAAAGACCCTACAGGTTGAACCCAAAATACAAGGAAAAAGTAAAGATTGAGCTCGACAGAATGTTGGAAGCAAGGATTATTGAACCTGTCGAAGAATCAGAGTGGATCAGCCCTATGGTAGTACAAGACAAGAAGACCCAAGGCGAGATCAGGATATTTGTGGACCTCAGGAAGTTGAATGATGCCTGTCTACATGACCCCTTCCCTACACCGTTCACTGATGAAGTATTAGACAACATAGGAGGCCAGAAGGTATATTCTTTTACAGATGGTTTTTCAGGATAACATCAGATATGGATTGCCAAGGAAGACCACCACAAGACCACATTTTCCACTGAATTTGGATCCTACCAATATAAAGTAATGCCATTTGGCCTGATGAACTCCCCAACCATCTTTGCCAGGGTGGTGGTCGAAGCGTTCAAAGAATTTCTGTATAAGTTTTTAGAAGCATATTTTGATGACTGGACTATGTTTAGTTTGTTGAAAAACCATATTGAATGTCTAAGGCTAATGTTGGATAAATGCAGGTAGTGTCAAATTTCTTTAAATCTAAAGAAGTGCATCTTCTTCTCACCATTTGGAGTACTATTAGGCCATATTGTATGCAAGAAAGGATTGTTGGTTGATCCATCAAAGATTGTAATTATAGCTGATTTTCCACCACCTACTTCAGTCAAACAACTGTGCACTACGCTAGGACATACTATCTATTAAGGAAATTTATTAAAGGCTATGCCCAAATCAGAGCACCGATGTAGAAGTTGTTGAAGAAGGATTGTCAATTTGGCTAGACAGATGAATGCCAACAAAGCTTCGACACACTGAAACAGAAGATGGTCACTGTGCCCATTCTGGTTTTACCAGATTGGAACAAGGAGTTTCATGTACATTTCGATGCATCTTATATTGCATTAGGAGCAATACTAGCACAACCTGGAGAAGGGGAAATTGACCACCCGTTAGCATTTGCTAGCAGGAAGCTATCTACAACTGAGTTTAACTACACCACTACAGAGAGAGAAGGGTTATCCATTGTGTATGCACTGCAAAACTTCTGCCACTACTTGTTGGGAGGACACTTTAAAATGTTCACAGATCACTCTGTCCTGAAGTACCTAGTCAACAAGCCAGTTTTGGGGGGGTGAATCTGCAGATGGCTTCTGTTGTTTCAGGAATATGACTTTGAAATCATAGTTAAACTAGGAAGAATGAACAAGGGACCTGACCACTTGTCGAGGTTGGAACATGGCGAAGAACCCACCAGCTTAGAGGACACACTACCGGATGCCCAACTACTCTCCATTAGAAAGATTGATGGACACTTCACAGACATAGTCCAGTTCCTGTCAACAGGAATGGCACCAAGTGAGTATACAATTCCTTAGAAGAAACAACTAGTGGTACGTGTTGTAGACTTTTTGTTGATCGTTGGTCATATATACAAAATGGGACATGATGAGATATTAAGAAGTTGTGTTATGGAGACAGAGCAACCACTGATCCTCAAAGAAGCTCATGAGGGAATCGTAGGAGGACACTATGCAGGGAAAGCAACTGCACAGAAGGTTCTGCGAGCTGGCTTATGGTGGCCTACCTTATATAGAGATGATAAAGAATATGCCAGATCATGTGATGTATGCCAGAGAGTTGGAAAACCATCCCAAAGAGATGAAATTCCATTAGCACCGCAGATGACTCTACAAGCATTTGAAAAATGGGCCATTGACTTTATGGGACCTATCAACCCACCAGGGAAGCACACAAGAGCGAGGTACATTATTACTACGACCGAATAATTAACCAAATGAGCCAAAGCTAGACAAGTCAAGGATTGTAGTGCAAATATAGCTGCATTTTTTATATTTGATGACGTAATAACCAGATTTGGATGCCCCAAGATCCTCATGAGTGATCAAGGTACACACTTCATCAATAAGACAATTGAATCCCTGATTGAAGAGTTTGCAATCCACCATCAGAAGAGTATGCATTACCATCCACAAGAAAATGGGACAGTTGAAGCGTTCAACAAGATCTTGGAAACAACATTGACGAATATTTGCAGTGTGAACAAGGATGACTGGGATTTAAGAGTACTTGCAATAATATGGGCCTATAGAACCACTTGCAAGAAATTAACAATGCAGACCCCTTTTAAGTTGGTTTATGGTCTTGAAGTTTTTGTCCTGTTGGAATATTTGGTACCAAGCTTAAGGATTGTTGTGTTCACAGACATGGATGATATTGGCGCTATTCACGAGAGGCTTGCACAATTGGTTTAACTGGAAGAGGACAGGTTCATTGCCAGGTTTCATCAACAAGTTCAGAAGGAGAGAGAGAAGGCCTATCATGACAGGCACATCAAGAAGAAGGAATTCAAGCAAGGTGACTTAGTATTGATGTATAACAATAAGTTTATCAAACACCCTGGAAAGTTTAGAATGCATTGGCTCAGACCATATGAGATTGCCTATGTCAAAGAAGGAGGATTTGTGTAGCTGAAGACGTTGCATGGAAAATGGAAAGAAGGATTGGTTAATGGGAGTCAGTTGAAGTTGTACAATGACAACTAGCTGCCACACAGATCTAAGTAAAGACATGAGGAAAAGGGTCTATGTACCAGGTGCAGTTGAAACTGGGTACCAGACACAAAAAAGACAGTCTGCACAGGGATGGAAAGGAGGCATAAAGAAGAAAGCAAAGGCTGCACTGTGCACTCCAAGTCGAAGCAAAACAGAAGAATCAGATCCGAAGTGCCTTGGGGCGAGTCATAGGTGAGTGTTGGGGGCCTGTTAGCCCTTGGTTATGGAAGGAAGCGAAGTACAAGGGAGAAAAGGTAAAAAGAGAGCTTCACAGGAGACACAGTGACTGTCACTGGGTCAAAGTGAGCAAAAGAGCAGAAAAGATGGAGTGAAGTGCGGAAAAGCAAGTTGTTGGATGAGGAGATTAAGGATGACAGATCAACAAGGGAGATGGATCAAGGACGACTCAGAAATTGGGAAAAGACACCGTTGGATTCTTTGGAGCACCACACAAGAAGGAAGGAAAGACAAGCTGGCGAAGCCCATAAAAAGACGGTCAAGTTGACCTAGGGTTTTAGACACCTAGGGTTTTGGTATTTAGGGTTTTGGCACTTAGGTTTCAGCCTAAGGCTGTCAGTGAGGTATTGTAATGTATAAATAAAGGTTGAGAGGACCTGGGTGGGGTTGTTATTCATGCTATGTTCATAATTGAGTATTTTTATAGCTCTGTTAAGAGAGAGGATTGTATTGTAAGATCTTCAGCTGTGTGTGAAGGTCAAGTCCTGTAATTGGGTGCGCAGGAAGGGGAGAGAAAGAGAGAAGAAAGAAGATATACTAGCTGAGAGTGTAGACAAGAACTGTATGCTTTTCCTTAATAAATCATAAGCACAGTTCTGTGGACATATCCCTAGAGAGAGGGTGAACCACGTATACCTTGTGTTGTGGATGTGTGATTGATGCTTTGATCTCTGTTGTTGTTGTATTGTTATTTGCATTATTTTTTTAGATCAGATCTATAAATGTGCAGGATATATCTAGCTTGACAAGTGATAAGTACATATTATGGTGTTGTTCTACTAGATCCACTTGATATTCCCCTGGTTGTAGACATCTCTGTCTTGCAACCCCCTCATAGCTTCTTCGAGTGAGACTGCATCTTCTTCGCAGGTGCTGCCGAAAGGGCCAGTAGCTTGGGCTTGTTGGTGCACTCTTGGAGTGAACCTCGGGTCTGCCCCTGTGCCAACAACATAGACTACAAATGACTATCTCGAACCCTAAATTTTTGGACCAAGAGATCGTACCTTTTATGTAGCATAAGGACACTCAAATGGTAGAGAAGCCTCAAGTTCAAAGCCCCCAACACACTACCTCAATGACGAAGGTTGAGGGTGCCATGAGAAGCACAAATCTGAAAGCAGAGGGACATAAAGAGGTGGAACTACCAGAGGTTCAGAAGGAACTAGAGAAAAATCCATGGCAAAGCGCAACATCAACGCAGGAGCAGATGGAGCCAGTACTCCAAAACCCTCAGTAGTTCACAAAGTTGTTGCAACTCTTCCTGCACAAAATAGAGGTTCTTACGCTCCTTCCATCAACGTTGAGGTTGAGGCTTGTGCCAAGTCCACCCACTGGAGAGGAGGAGGTTGAGGCTTGTGCCAAGTCCACCCACTGGATAGGAGGAGGTAGAGACTCCCTCAGGACATTCAACGTGCAGTGGACTTCCACTGCAGGTCTGAGCACCCAAGGATGCCACCCCTTCATCTATTGACCTTACATAGTGGCCAATGATGCACCTAGTCAGAATGATTAGAGATTCAACTGATCAAATGGAGCAGAGGCTCCAACAAGCCAAAAGGTCTGCATAATTCGCAAGAGAGGAAGCACTCCTTGCGCAAGCATGCAGAAAACAAGAATAAAATGCAAAGATCTAGGTGGAGAACAAACTAGAAAGAGTTCAGGAAAGGCTTGCTGAAGCCTGGACGAAAATAAGGAAGGTCTCACCCTAACTACAAGAAGCCAGTGATGTAGGAGAGCCTGAGCATCGGATTGAATTACTGCAAGGAGTATGATCACAATTGGCCATTCATGTAGAGCCTTTGGAAGTGCAATTGTAGAAGACTCAACAAGAAGTAGAGAAAAAACCTAGGAAGATGCAGGAGTAGATGGAGAAAATAGTGCTAGAAGGTAACAATGCCCGAGAAGCACTACACAAGCGCACAACTAAGTGCACAAAGTTTTTCAGACAGGTCAACGATTGGATGGGCATCATTGCTAAGCACAACCAGACTTTGGAGAACGTGTGCACTAGAATCCAGGTGTTGAATGAGGAAGTTACGACTACTATGGATTCACTGGAGCAATAACAGAAGTTCCATCAAATTCAATAAGCGGACGATGAGATGAACGCTCTATTTGAGGCACAATCTGTAACTAAGAAGGAGTTGCACGATTTTTGACCTGTCATTCAGATAGTTTACATGCAAATGCATTAGTTCAATTCAACAATAGACTTTTAATGGAACTCTTTGGTCACATCCAAGCCCAAGGTATGTATCACATATGCGACCCAACAGTTCGTCGCAGAGGCCTCATTCCTTACCATGAAATGGCAAGATAAATTTGGGAGCTTTGAGGAAGTCAAGAAGCGGGCCTTGGAGTTGGTCCCAGAGTTGGACCCTTCATTTCAAGAGTGTTTTCATAGGGGAAGAACTGGGGCTCAATGCTACAAAAGAGAACCAACAAAACCCTAACTACTGGCCCTTTCGACAACACCTACAAAGAAGATGAAGTCTCACCCAAGGTAGAGGCAGGGGTGGTTGCAAGATTCAGGTGTCAGCAACCTTAGATGTGATACAGATCTATGATTATATTGCTTACAAATCACTTAGCACAGATCATTAATCTATATTCAACCCTTATTATACTTCACAGAAAGCACAAAGCATCGCAACATTCACTTAGGTCTAAGGTATTTCAACACTTAGCAATAGTAAAACAGACCAGATGTGATAGATTAGCACTAAGCATCTTCATACATGTCAGATCTAACATTCACACATATCTAAGGAGCACAAAGAATAAGTAGTTATGTCTAAATATATCTAATCACTTATCAAGAGAAGGGATAAACACAACAAATCAAAGCACAAAGCATAACACACAGATTTACGAGGTTCACCCCCACCTTGGGGCTACGTCCACCAACTCTTCTTCTTTATTAGCATCCTCAATTGATTACAACACAGAGCCACCAAAAGCCCTTCTTCACATAGGACAGAATATCTGCATAGCTCACTAGATCCTTCTTCCTCGCACTACAGCACAAAGCCTTCCACAACTTCTTACAATGACTTGCACTTAGCTCTGCAAGCCTCTTACATTTATGCACAAAAGCACTTACAATGTCTAGTATCACTTAGCTTATATCACTTAGATATAATATTCGACACGTATTGCATTGCCTATCCTTCTATTTATACTTACAAAAGTGGGCCTAAACGTGGGTAAAACTACGGGCCGACATCCCTTTCCCATTACATAATCCCAAAAACCCAAAAAGGACCCAAAAGTGGGTCAAGATCCCTTGATCCCCACTCCATCTTGCGCTCCTTCTTCGACTAGCTGTCGAAGTCTAAAAATAGGTCAACATGACCAAGATTATCCCAAAACTTGGTCAAGGGCTAATAGGCCCTCAACACTCACCTGTGACTCGTCTCGAGTCACTCTGGTCTGATCAGTTCTACCTGGATGATGCAGGTGTGAGCTACCTCCGAAACCCACTCATAGGATCGCTCAATCAACTACATGAGCCGAAGCAGTTCTTCTGATTCCCTGCTGGAATCTCGGTTGAAAACCCGATCCACAGGTCCTTTCTTCACCCGCACGACCTTTTGCACATGACCGTGATCTTTCCCTGATCTTAATTTTAGGTTTCAGGGTTTCGTGATCCCCGACATCAAGAGTTCTTGTCCTCTTGAATCCCCAATCTCTGATGATCTCTCTTCCAGCCTTAGCCCCTCCTGGATATGCCCTCTGGTCCATATCACCGCTCTCATAAGACCGCAGCCTTATCTCTTTCTGTCGGGGTTTTGGGCTTCAAAATCCTGATGTGCTCCAATTCCCGTTAGCCCTCCAGGCTAAGCTCCTGGTCCACATGACCTCCCCCTATATGACCGCAGCCATACCTCCTCGTCGGGGTTTCGGACTTTCCAATGTCCGAATACATATGCCCTCAGGATTCACGATTCCTTGAATCCCGACGCACTCTTTACGCACTAGCTCTCCTGGCTAGGCTCCTGGCCAATATGACCGTTATCCTGTGACCTTAGTATTACCACTCGTTGGGGTTTCGGGGTTTCAAATGTTGAAAAACATTTTCCCACAGGACTGTCGATCCCTCGAATCCTGATTCTCCGCCATGCTGACAGCTGGCCCCTTTAAATGACACTTCTCCTCTCTGATACGTTGACAACTAGCTCCCACAATGGATCTTCCCTCCTTTCAGGGTTTCGGGGTTCACGATTCCGAAATGCAAACATTTCATTTCCACGGAATCCCCGATATGCCGATCCCCGAATTTCTTTGGATCTACGACACGCATCCCAAATGGATGGACGGTCCAGATTAAGCCTCGGACTTCGCCAAACACCAAACCAAAAAACACTTACCCGTGTGAGTCCCGATGGCCAAAACGTCGATGACTCTCGATGATTGCCACCTGTCCCAACAGATGGACGGCTCTGATTGTATCGGGGTTTTCACTATGGATTTCCCTGAACTCTTGCTCACAGAACTCCTGATTTACTGACTCCCGAAACTCCAATGGAGTCCTCCCTTTCGGGACTTTTCTTGATGGCGCTCGATTACTTCCACGCGCCCTCCTCAAGATGGACGGTTATGATCTCTCCTCGCGATTTCGCGACTCCAAGTGTCCTGGGTGCCTTGTCTCTAGGACT